>JANHGN010009662.1:0-10308 GCA_024605025.1 Megaceryle maxima
GGAGGGACTTGTTAGGCTGTCGGGTAGTGGTAGGAGTAGAGGGAATGGGTCAAACTAGAGGTGGGCAGATTCAGATTAGACATCAGGAAGAAGTTCTTCCCTATGAGGGTGGGGAGACACTGGAACAGGTTGCCCAGAGAGGTGGTGGAGGCTCCAGCCCTGGAAGTTCTTAATGCCAAGCTGGATGGGGCTGTGAGCAACCTGCTGTAGTGGGAGGTGTCCCTGCCATGGCAGGGGGTTGGAACTGGGTGATCTTTAAGGTCCCTTCCAACCCTGACAATTCTATGATAATAGACAAACATAACAAATAAAGACCAAGCAAGTGGCAAGAGGTGGGTTCGTTACACCAAAGCAAATTTAAATCTGAATTTTTTCAGTCTGCATTGGACCACACAGTCAGGAAATATGATTTGTACCATTGTCCACCCAGGGTATTCCATGCCTGGTGGATCTTGAGCACTCTCCACCTTCCCAGAAGTCAGAGGAGGCAGCTGGTGTTTGTGGAAGCAGTGGACATGCAATGTGGACGTGGCCAAAAATTTTTTCTCTAGCATCCTAATGAAAAAATACCCCAAGCTGGATATTTCTTTTTGTTTTTAAATTACTCCCAACTACATCTGAATAAACTCCCCATTGCTCACTTCCAGTTAACACTTGAGGATTCTAAGGTGAGGTTCTCAGATGTTGGCTGTCCCCAGCAGTTGCCAAGTTGCATGTACCCACAGCTAGAAAACTGAAGATGCAGCAGCTTGGGAGGGTGCTCATTTGTATGTGCAGTGCCCCGAGCGTGGCGAAGTCATTGCATGTGGTGCTTGTTGAGCATGGGCTTTGGGAGGTGCAGCTCTGCAGCCAAGGGCTGTCTGCACTGTGCTCCTGACCTGTCACTGCCATGCTCTGCTGCTTGGCAGATGTCCCTTTGAGAAGGAGGATTTGGAGCAGGTGTCTGCACACACACATGAACAGTGCACAAATATTATTGTGGGGGTGTGCCTTTTATCTGTGGAGGTAGGACCCAGGTTGGAGTAAATTGTTCTGCAAATCAAAGAGCACAGGAAAATGCAGGCAGCAAATGTAAAAGTAGAATGAGGTTTAGTTATTGTTAGTCTGAAGTGGTCAGATGAAGAGGGACAGCTTCTCTACGACTGCCAGGATGCTCTCCATGCACTGTGATGTGTCAAGGAGGGCATCTTGACCAGGCAAGCTAGAGATCTAACATCATTATGGGCTCCTTAACCTGGCAATAAAAACTAGCAAGAATACACAGGCTATGGGCTAGCAACCCAAATTAACAGTTCCTTACAGATTCTGGGCTTTTAGAACACACTGAAGTCCTGGCTGTCACCTACTGCTGTGCATGTTAGCTGAGCTGATGTGATCAAAGCCAGCAAGGGACTGGCTGCTCGAACTGCATTCCTGCTAGATATTGCTACCTAAAGATGTGATTTGGCCAACCAGGGGCTGACCAAGCAAGAAATGAGAGTGCAGCTGAGGAGCTGTAAAGGAAGGAAGGTCAGGCATGCGGGAGGCAACTGGTGATACCAGTGATGATCCCAAGCTAGCTAGGGTGCCAGCGAAGGGTGCTAAGAATGATTGGGATCAAGATCTGGATATTTGGTCTAGGAGATGATTTGTGAGGAAAGTTAATAACCTAGAAAGCTCTAACTAACATTTACTGTCAAGGCTGCATCCCAGAATAACAGGCATCTGTGTCAACAGCAGCAAAAGACAACAAGAGGACACAGCACAAAGCTGCAAGAGTGCAGGCTGGAAAATGGAAGAGGGCACTGAAGCATCTTTTCTCTGCTGCTCAGACGGTGCCGTGTAGTCCCATATGTGACAGTTCTGGGTGAGGCCACTCCGACTGAAGCTTGTAACTTATAGCTGCACCAGGTTTTACGTGGGTGTGCACACATAATGTGCGTCCAGATTAGCCGCGGCGGTGTGCGCGCGGTCGCTAACTAGTGTGTGCAAACCATATGGCATGTGAGAACGAGTCAGCACATGCATTGTCGAGAGGACAGTCAGAGAAAGCAATCCTTCCCTCCCACCGTGAAGAATTTATGCCCTACCTTATGCCAGAAGAAAGAAATTCAGAAGGAGCTACAAGAAAAGCAGCCCATCCATTGGGAGATGAATGCCTGTCAGACTTGGAGATTAAATAGAAACACGACAAATCTGGATTGTTCCTGCCAAAACCAACTTTGATTACTTTATAATTCAACATGTGTTACCAGCTCCTATTATTAGAAAGCCAAACTTCCTCCACTGTGGGAAGAAGCTGAGATGGAGCTTTCTAGCCTTGTGTAAGTTAATTACAGTACACATGTTAAAAGCAGCATCTGTCTTAGTCAATCTAGTTGATTATTGCAGCACTTTATTTTTAGTTATCATCAAGGTGAAGGATGACACTAATATAAGTGGAGAGCTTCACTCACTTCTTCCTCAACTATGTATCCTCCCAACCCGGTTTTGTCAGATCTGATGGGTCTTCTTTCCTGGAGCTGGGCCAGGTGGAGCTCTTGATGGACTTGGAGGAAAAGAGTCTGTGTGATGTGCTTTGACTACAGAGTTACACCAAAGAGACTTGGCTATTAAAACCAGCTGTGAAAACACTAGAGTTGTTAGATCTTTGTGGTACTCCGGTGGCCAAAATTTTTGATGCTCCACTTCTATTTTGAGCTCCCTCTGATGCAAATGTTTCTGGTCTCATGACTGAAGGCTTTGATTTATCATGTAATAGCACCCTGTTCTTTCCCTGACGCCTCATTCTGCTGTCGAGTGTTATTTCAACTTCTGGACAAGTTCTACAATGAGTGAGTGTCAGGGTGACTGACAAAGCCAACAAAAGCATACCAGATGAGTTTTCTCAGCAGATGTGGAAAGCTTCTTCTGAACAACTAAGAGGTCTTGAGATCTGGCTTTGGCTACAAGCTCAAAATGCAGCAACAACTCCTCCCTCCTGCTTTAGGACCAGTGGGCTGGTGAGATGCTGGTGTCACACAGGAGGCATGGAGCTTCATGGTATGTCTGAGTGCTCTTGGCTGCCACAATGCTGATTGAGCTGGGAGGCTGGTGACACCACTCCTTGTGAGATGCAGACCTGGGGAACCCTTGGTTTGCTTTCTACTCACAGTACAAATGAAAAGAATCTGTCTCTTTCCAAACTTAAATGAGCAGGTAAACAAGAAATGGAAAATCTTGAGCTGAGAAAACCCTTCCCTTTGGGTTTTGAAGCAGCAGGCGGGCACACCAGCACCACTCAGAAAGCCCAGTTAATGAGCTGGTTGGAGAAGCAGCTGCCTGGATGGCAATGACTGTCTCCAGGGATGTTCCTCCCGGACCTCATTTGTGATCTTATGGTCAGGAAACCGAGTTAGGTGGCGATGGAGAATGGAAAGAGCGATAACAGATCCTCATAAAATCTAAGGCAGTAATACTCCTTAGATCTGTGTTTATTCTCATAAGAACACTTCTCAGAGGTCTTGGCTTTCTGAGCCTGTATTTGTAAGAGCCTAACTGCCAGCAACATGTCTTCTGTGTGTGGTTTCAGCAGAGGTATTGCAGATGCCAACTGTGGGGCTTGCCTGACAGACGTGTAGTCTGACACTTTGTGTGGCAGCCCCGGTATCTGATTACCAGATCAAAAGCAGATCTAAGCGTGCTGACCAGCTCTGTGTCCTGTAGGGGCATGGTAGGCTGGTGCTGTCCGACAGGAGATCAGACTTCCCTGGGTGTAGTGCAGTGATCATTTCCACCGTGGGTTTGCCATTCTTATGATTCCTGTCTTTCGCTTTTCTGCCTTTCCATCCAGAATCATAGAATCCTGGAATTGTTTAGGTTGGAAGAGGCCTTTAAGACCATTGAGTCCAACCATTAATCCAGCACTGACAGAGCAAACTGTAGCTGCAGAAGTGATGCCTGTCTTTTTACTGGAAGAAGGTGACCATGATTCCTGATGTGTCCTCCCCACCTCATCAGAAGGAAACCCTGCCATCACCACTTCTCCAGAGCAGGAGAACATGGGCCTGGGCAAAACCACCAAGGGCCTTTCACTTCTCCAGGTCCCCATGCAGGAACAGAAGCAAAAGCAGTGTCATACTCCATGGTTATGGCATGGCATGCACCAACTCTCTGTTCACCTCCTTCCAGCTGTGAACCCAATAAGGATTTATGGTTCATGTGTGACGGGGGATGCAGTTTGCTTATAAGAAGTGACGTACCTGATGGTACCATAACTGATCATAGTCTCCAGGTTACTCTGCAGATGGGAGAGGTGTGAACATAGAGGTCGGGTATTAAGAAAAGGTCTTTGGCTATTTCTGAGTCAGCTGGAGCAGCAGCTCTTGAAGCACTTTGAGTTGTCAAACACTCTTGAAATACTTTGAGGAGCCACCAGCTGGCTTTGCAGACAAAACACAGACAAATTTGACTGGTGAGGAGGGGAATTAATGTCCCCTGGGACACCAGCAACATGAGGCATAGTAACCCCATCCCCTTTAGCCCTTCTGTTTGAAGTGGGCTTGGGCCCCACACGAAAGGTGTCTCCGGGATCAGTACCACAGGAACAGCTGGACTAAAGCAATGAGCAGCGGAGCCGTTGTCTCCAGCTCCTACTGACGACTGAGGGAATGTGTTTATTACAAAACAATTAACGGTTGTGTGATTAGAGAGAACTATTACTCGGTGGAGGATAGCTTCAAAAGGTCACAGTTGCTGTGTGTTTACTCCCAGGAGGTCTGTGAAGTCACTCTGGTATGAGGGATGGAGAGCACCATGCCCTTGCTCAGTGGGTGGAATGGCTCCCGCAGCCCGCGCAAGGCTCAACTTGCTGCATGTCCTCATCCAGCTCTGCCTATCCCTCCAGCCTTGCGCTGGGGTCACCTGAGCACGAGGGGGAATTCCGTTTTGCCCATGGCTTGGCTGTTCTGCGGTGAGTGGCCATGGTGGCTAGGACTCCTGGTGCTGCTGTAGCCACTCAGCACGCCAACCATCCCGGGCAGCCAGGCACGCAGCTGCTACGGGTTGTGTGTGCGCGTGCGTGTGCGCACACCCGCGCACTGCGGGGGTATTAAACTTGACTTTACTGTTCTTGTAAACCAGGAGGAGTGACTGACATGGTGAAAATGCCTCTGCTCAGCGTGAGTCTTTGTAGTGCTGCAGCCCAGGGATAAAGTGTTCAAATGCACACCCCGAGGGAGCCTTCTCCCATCTGACGTGAGCTGGAGTCTTTTGCAGAGACTCCTCACCTGCAACTGGATACCTGCCCTCTTCCTCCTCTCCCCACCACAGTGAAGCAGCACCAGGTGAAGGCAGATGAAAGATTGCTTCTCATTTGGTAACAAATAACTTCCAAGCCCATCCAAGAGACTTTCAACTTAACTGCTCTCTTTGCTCCTTTCATGTCTTCTTTTTGTTTGCTGAGCGTGCTAATGCAAGCTCCAAATAGGCATCTGTGCTCATAAGACATGAACAAATAGGGAAAGGATAATAATATCCAAAGGTTTTACAAAAGAGGTTAAAAAGAGAGCCAGACTACAGAGACTGCTGAATAGTGGTTTGCTTGGCTGATGTTACAAAGGCAAAAAGACAGAAAAATCCTTGGAAAATGCCTCTGAGTGGTGATTGCTTTCTCAGAAAGCCTTGCAATTAGGCATGAAAGGAGTCCTTCCAAACTTCTGAGATGCATTAAAGATGTTATTATGAAATAATTAAGCTACATGGAATAACTTGAGATCCACCCTGCCCCCTCCCTCCCCATCTTTGAGGTCTTTATGTAGAGGCAATGTAACAGGTCTTAGCAGCCCTCAGGCCATTTTGACGGTCCTGGCTCCCTGCTGCCCCATGCCAACTGTCTGCAGTGCACACTGGCCTGTCTAAAATGGACAGAAAAGGTGAAATGAGTTTTGTGTGTTAACAGTGTCATCCTAAGGTCCAGGTCTGCACAGCCAGAGCCCTGACAGCACTGCCTCCTGACTTCAGGATCTAGCGATGCCCTCAGGGTGCATCAGAGCTGCTTTCCCTCGCACCAGTTACTCACACTGTGCACACACCATACAGGTCACCCAAGTATACATGCTGGCCAGCATCTCTCTGCTTCTCCAGGGGTCTACTATGTAGACTGAGGATTGCTGAAGGCAGAAAGTACAAGGCTGGGTTAACTCATTTTTAAATCCCTTCCATAGCTGATTGGCATATTCTCCTATTCATCTTTTTCATATCTGTTGAGAGCTAGAAGCCAGTGGGGTTTTTTTCAAGCAAATGTTAGATGTGATTGAATGTTTCTGGGAAGCTAAACAAGAAAGATTCAGTAGCTTGAAAACTCACAATGGTGTCAGTGCCGAATTTGAAGTATTTATTAGAGTAAGGCTTTCCTTTTTCTTCCCCATTACTGCAAGCTCCACAGAGACCCACTGTCCATGCCTGCGTGGAGAGGCACCGGCTGGTCCAGAGCAGCTCTGTCGGTGCTGCGTGCCTGTGAGGTGTGAGCAGCTGCAGGCAGTGATGTGGGAGCTGTGTCCCCAGATAGGTAGGTTGCCCTGAGAGCTGGGACTTGTAAGCATGGACACAGTGGTATAAGGGATTTTTTCACCTTCACTGGTCATCTGATACGGTCCTTGCAATGAAACCATGGCTCATGTGGAGGAGGATGTGGCAGGCTTGGGCTTAACCCAACCAGCACTGGTATGTGTGAGCACAGGGGTGGCTTCCAGCCCCGGGGAGAGTGGGTGCCCTTTCACAGGCTGTCTGTAGGCCAGGCACTTCATTTCCCTCTGGATCTCATCAGGACTGAGCCTGGATCTGTGTTCTGTGTGGCTCAGAGGTGAGTTCTAAGAGATGAAACTGTGCCAGGGAACTCATTTACTGATGGTGGAGAAGGAAGCACAGTGTCCCTGGTGTAGGGAGTCTGTGTAAACCTCCCCACTGTCCCCATATCTGGTCAGCTTTTAAACCCCACAGAGCCAGGTTGGAACTCTGTAAATGGCCTTGTTTGTTGACATAAGGAATAGGTGATACAACTGCACTATACAGCTACAAACTGTCTTTTTGAACCTACAGAAGCCCCATAAAACCAGGAAGCTAGCAATTAGTACCATTTGATTCCCAGTTCCACTTTGGAAATGAATTCAGCAGGGCATAGTCCTGCCTGGTGCAGAAAGTGAAGGGCAGTGCTGTTCACCCCATGGAGTCCAAGCTCTGGGATTACACTTGTGGCTGCTGCTATTTCTTAAATCTCCAGCCTGTTAGAACACCTTTCGCTTCTTTCTCCTCCAAGCAAGGTGTCAATACAATATATTCTTGGTATGTTGTTATTCTTAGCTCAGTCTGTCTCAGATCATGAGAGCTCACACCTTTCCACCTGCTGTTAGAGATGCCTGTACAGTGGAAGGCTTTACTGAACATGGAGATCATTAGTATTTACAGTGAGCATTGGCTGAACTGGCAGAGCTCTCATGATCCTGCTACTAGAGATGTCTCATGGCTGTAGCACCTGCTGTAGCAAGCAGAGGCCTTTAGTTTCATTTCACATCATAGTTTCCAGCCCTCTTCCTTTCCTTTGCCATGGGTTTGATTTTTCTTGGAGACTCAGACAGTTAATTGAGCCAATTCCATAAGATCCATCTTCTCTCTGGAAAGCCATCGTCTCCACAAGGTCTTTCCAACCTATGTGTTCCTCCAAGAGTTCCTCCCAGGGATAAAGGATTCGGCCCTGCACAGAATCTTGTGCTATTGCCACAAAAGCCATGAGATGGTGGTGTGAACATCCAAGTCAAGAGCTGGACCTCAGTGAAACACCTCTCAGTGCCACATCTCTACTGTTCCACCAGCTGGATCCTCCTTCCGCTTGTATCAGCCAGGTACCCAAGCACATCTGCTGTGTGTTTCAGGAAGAAGTTCTGCATCTCATCCTCTCTACTAAAATATTCTGCACCTCCACAAAGACTTGTACTGGAGTGATGGTCTTTTCCAAGTGCATTCCTGTTAAAGTCAGTGGTGCAGAACCCAGAGTCCTTACGCACTTGCAGGTTCAGTGGGCTGGGTGAAAAAAAAACCCCAGGAATTGACACAGAGGATTTTACTTGAGGGGAAAAAAAATGGGATTAGCTGCTAAGGAGCTATGTTATAGGCCAAAGGAGATGTGTAGGTTTCCTGTTCTGATACTGTCTTTCATATCTTGAACTCAGTTGAACTATGTGTATTGTCAAGCATTTCTTTTCTAAATGGATGGATTAATTAGCTGCAGGACTTAATACACGTCCCCAAAAAACCACTTTCTGCTTTCTGATGCTGCCTTTAATGTAAAGTATTTGACAGGAGGTTTTCAGGAGCTTTTACCTGATGACTCATCTAAAGCACAGTGTGGAGCCCACATTCCCATTTACCTTGATGGAAAATGATACCCTCCTATCAGTGTGGGAGCAGGGCTTGATCAGTTTCTTTGAAAGGAAATTTCATCCTCCTGGAAGATCTTAGGTCTTTGGGGCAGGACTTCATAATCTGAACTAGATCCAACCTCTTCAAGTCAGTGGTGACACTTCCAAGCCCTGCTGATGGGAGCTGGGCATGGCACCTCCTGCATTTGTAAAATGCCAGTCCCTGTAGCCTTGTGTTTGTCACACTGCACCCTCCACAGAGCGGCTTGGTGCTGCTGGACCACTGGAAGGACTCCTCAGGCAGGGATGAAAGAGCTGCCTGGTATAAACCAGCCTCTAGGACAAGCAGGAGACCTCCTTCTGCATCCTCTAAGAGCAAAAGTCTGTCTGCAGGAGGAGAGAAACTAGGTCCTGGAGGAGTGCTGGAGGTGAAGAGACAGTTTATCTTACCTTTAACCCTGGAGAGGTCCAAGCAGAAGGCTCCCTTGATGCAGAGAAGCAGATCAATGTCCTTCCCACATTGGAATGTGATGGAAGTAAGGACCAGAAAAAAACCTGCTGAGACCTCAGGGTGCAGTTGGGCCACTTGGGATGAGGACAGTGAAGGAGGGGCTTTTCATCCCATCTTGTTCATTCCAGATCATAAAGAGCTGAAAGACAATAGCACAGAGCTACTTGGTTATTCTGCTTTGTGCTGGGAAATGTCAGGAGGCACCTGGAGTGGTGGCAGGCTGTCTCTGTGTGATCAGCAGCAAGGACTGATGTCCAATCTTGGCAACTTGTTATTCCAAGGTCCGAGAGTCACCAGGGAGAGAACCATTTCAGCACAAGTAGCTCAGGAAGGCTTGGCATTAGTTTAGATGAAGAAAATTACTTTCACCAGCAGAAGGTCAAGAAACATTTTTTTTTTTTTTTTTTTAATGAAAGCCACAAGAAGCACAAAGCAAAGAATAAAATCCATGGGGATACTGCAAACCCTCAGAATATCTGGATTTTTTTTTTTCCATGCTTGAACATTTTTTGTGCCTCTGTCTGTGCAAAAAGAATTAAAGGTTTCAATCCAGCTCCTGGTGGAAGAAGTGCTCACATCACAACTGGTTCTAATTGGCTCCCTCGTTAGCAATCTTGGAGCGAAGGGAAGGAGCAAGCTACCACACACCCTGAATCTCCTGCAGGCACCAGTGAGACCCGAGCTCCAGCACCAGCAGCTTGTGTGACGGACTGGGAAGGTGGGGAAGTAGGTTGTGATGAGGAACATAACATTTTCTAGCTAACTCCACTTTCTAGGCCTGCCAACTTAGCATTAAATTCTCCTAAATTGTGATTGTGATGGAGGTGTCACCCTCACAAGCCAATTGAGCTATAGCATATGCAAAGTTACTCTAAAAAAAAATGCAGTTGCATTACCCAATGTTAATGCTGCAGATAGACACTGCTGCCTGCAGCGATGACTGCCTTGAATGCTGAAGGACCACAGTCCTGGGTGCAGCAAATAAGGCATTTATGGGAAAACCCCATCATTTTAGGCTCACCTACAGCTGAAGGAAGGGGAAACACATCTGGGAAGTGGTTGTGTGGTGAGTACAGCGGTTCCTATATCAATATTGATAACAACACACACAAAACTGTGGCTTGTGTATTATCTCCCAAAGAACAGAAGACAGACACCGAGTTCCATGTAATTTAATTTCAATTAGTGCATTGGAGCTTTCTAAAGAACGGACTATATATTCATCTACAGTTACTTGCAGACTATTAAACACAATGCAGAAAAGTTATTATGTAAATGAGAATCACAGAATGTCTTTGGTTGGAAGAGACCTTCAAGATCATCCAGTCCAACCTTTGACCCAACACCACAAGCTCACCACTAAACCACGTCCCTCAGCACCAGCTCCACACGCCATTTAAATGCCTCCAGGGATGGCGACTCCAC
>JANHGN010009663.1:0-42228 GCA_024605025.1 Megaceryle maxima
AATAAGCAAGTGTAAACAATGTCAGAAGCAATTTTATAATAACCAAGTGTAAAAAAGTGCCTTCTTAGCAGACACGTGATTTTTTCCTGAAATATTTCCTTCACCTTTCAAGATTTGCTACTAAAAGTCAAGGGCTTCATGTTCACCAATAACCTACTAACAGATGGAGACAATAGAGACATCTATTATATTAAAGTAAGATTTTGGGGCTTGGGTTGTTTTTTTTTCTTGTTTGATTTTGGTTCTGATTTTTTTTTAAAGCTATCCTTACCAGCTTCATTCATTTCAATTCCACTGACTTCTTCAGGCAGATAATTTTCACCTAGAGCTACATTAGACGTTTCAACAGCCTTTTGAAGTTCTGTAGTTGAATCTTGTGAATCAAGAAATACAACTAAAACCAAGAAGATAAGCATTAAAGAAAACAGAATTCTCTTATTTATACTCTGTCTACACTGGAATTAGATGTATACCAAAGCTCATCTTGATGTACTAAACATGCAAAAAGGGATACATAGATTATTCTAATTCCATTAATGGTAAATGGATTAAAACTGATTGCAAGCATCAAAATCTGACTACTGACTAAATGTAGTAAACAAAAAAGTAACATCGATGATCACTTTGAAGTGCTAACATAGAGATTAATTTTAAAACATTTCAGTCCAACAGCCTTTCAGTAGAACACAATAAAATCAGATTAAAAGTTTCAAAATAGTCAAAATCAAGTAAAAAAGCCTCAGAAAGTCGCATTTAGTATTCTCCTACTGACCAAAGCTTATATTTTACCTTTAGCCAGCATGCCAGCATTTGCTTCTTCCTGACAAAAATAAAGAAAACAAATAATTACTTTTTGAATTTCTGGGAGTGGAAAAAAAAAAACCAACAACACATCAAAAAGTGAATGAACTTTAAAAGATGGTCCAAAACCTAAGAATAGTTCTTAGAACAAGCAGTTCTTCATGCACTTTTCTGAAGCTCTCCTTTAGGATGCCGAAAGGTCCTCAATATCCCGTACTCTATACACACTCTCACAAGTGACCAGGAACAAAATGCTCCTCTGCATAAATGGAATAATATTTTTGCACTTTTCTGGTTCTCTTATATTGTAATTTGAGAAAATAAAATAATGTAGCAGTAAGAACATTACACTTCCATTCTATTTTCTCTTTTTGAACATTTATTAGAAATAGTACTTTAATAAACTTAATTAAAAAGAATAAAAAAAACCCATTTATCTATTATAGATGAAAATGTGATGCTCTATAGACTCCTTCTGTAAAAAAAAAAAAAGACAAATCAGAATGTGTATTTGAGGAATGCACCTGATGTGCTCCAGCCACGTGCTCCACATCAAAAGACCTGACTAAGCTAGTCCCCAAAGCTCACACAGCAAAGACTTTGGGTCACCTTTCCAAACTGCTTCTCCATACAGAACTACCTCTCTCGGGTCTATGCCACTTGCTGGTGTAAACACCACCTTAATAGCTCCAAGAAAAAGATTAATTGATAACCATTCTGAGCTTGATCCTCCAACCAGAGCTCATAATTTGTGCAGTCCCATCCACAGTTCTTAGTTCAAAGGAGGAGTAGGCAGGAAACCCCATGAAGAACTTAATCCTTTCAGTGATTTATCATGTGAAACTGCATACCCTTAATAGAACAATATAATCTCAGGACCACTGTATTCTTTTCTTTCATACAGTACATATTATATAAAAGTTCACTATATTTACAGTTATACATTGCAGAGCTTTTACAATTCACGCAAGTAATACAAACATTTGTTAAGTTATACCTGTTCTTGAGGACCTAAAACAATTCCTGAAATGTTTTGATTCATCTGACTTCCCTCAGTTTTAAAGGCAGGATTAGCATCTGTTTCTTCTTCAAAATCTTCACTGTAACTGCCTGAAGAGTAAAATAAACATAAAATAAAATTAATATTCAAGTAATATAAAGCAGCGAGGAAAAGCCACTTCCCTTTCCCCGGTCTCTCATCTAAGAACAAGTACTGCCACTATTGCTCCTTTCACAAAGGCAACAGAAAGATTTTGGGACTGATGCGGTACTAAAACTACAGTCAAGAAGTTGCTACAGACAGAAGTCAGTTGTTCTACATATTACTCAGTACAATAAAGTTCAGTGAAGATGCTCAACTCTTGTGAATCTGAAACTTAGAGTCAAGTTTTCTCACTAGCTCCAAAGGCAACATAGAGCACAGAACAAACTACAAGACTGTAGTAGTTTTCTCTTTCCAGGAAATTTTTCCTCTTTAAATTGCATCCCACTACAAACACGAAAATCTTATGCTGGCCCCTGACACCCTGCTGTGATGTTTTCTGAAGATGTTGCATTTGAACTGGAGCACTAGTCCACAGCTTTCATTTCTGTTATTCTGTTTAATGAAGTTCACACAATTCTTAGTGTATGTACAGTTTAAAAAAAAAATTAAAATCAATGTAATGTTTATATAGATAGTATTACCACATTTCTCTTCATGTGCAGATTCTTCTTCTTTTTCAGTTTCTGCATTTCTGAGAAACAAAATGAAAATTTCAGTCTCTTCTTGGAGAGCAAATACATACTTTTTTTTTTTCTTTCCTATCTCCAAACTTTAAGATTTACAGTTAGCAGTGAAATTAAAAACCTGAACTTGTCCATCATATCAAATCATAGGTAAGAAAGGTAGATAAATTTAAGCAATTATTAAAAAAAAAATTCAAGTTTTTACAACTGTGCATATATAAAATTCTCAATCTAACTCTTAAAATCACTCCTTTTCTGCATTCCCTCCAACATCTACATTAGCTTCTCAAAGAAATTTTTATCACCAGGTTTGCTTCCTGACCTTTTCATTCTGCATTAACAAAACCAGTAAAAATAATTAAAAAAAAAAAAATTTCTCTCCTTTCCTTCCCTTTTTCTTGTAAATGTGAAAATTTCTCCTTACCCTGAGCTCTCTGGAATTCTGATCCTACAACTGTTTTCATACAGGAAGTTTTCTTTGCACTCAGCATTTTTAGCAACAGCAGCCTAAATAGCCCCTTCATCCATTTCTCTCACATACAATTCAACTTTTCACATAAATGTTTAGAAATGGATTGCTCTAGTCCATTAATATTTTGCATCTTTCCTCTAGATTAATTTGTAACATCATGTCTAAGGGGACACAGAATCTTTCCTGATCTACGTTCTTGTTATGATCAGTTGTTAACTCTTCATTTAGTTATATCTTACAATTAAGAATGTTAAATCAACTTGTAACTATTGAGTTATGTACAAGACTGTGTAGCTATGGCCACTCATCACCAAGTCATGCTCCCACCTTACTGCTTTCTTCTTTTTATTAAGCTCCATTCTGTCCTTGTCTTCAAAAAAACCACAACAAACAAACAAAAAACTAATTGCAATCATACAGGATGATGTCCCATAAAATCTCAGTGGCCATACCCAAGTCACATGTATCCACTAATACAGTCTGCAACTTTTAATCCCTCTAAATTACCGTACAAATGGTGCTAGTATGACAGAATCATTGGAATCCAGCTCTTTATTTAATCTTGAATAATCAACAGCAGACGAAGCTTCTTGTTCAAGTTCGGCAAAGAAGATCTCTTTTTCTTCTTGTTCTTCCAACGTATCCAATCCAACTCCCACGATACTTTGATTAAGCCCAGAAGCTAAAACTGAATCTAAATTTCAAAACAAAGAATAAACTGTGTCTGTGCTGTAATGTCCACATAGAACAGTCGTAATAGTTAACAACTATAGACAGACTCATAAAATATTAACAGAGTAAAATCACCACAAACTAGTACCACGAGCCTTCAGTTCAAGAGATGCAGCTGACAGAAGTCAAGAATCCCATCTTGCAATGAATTAAAGTTAACTGCTTGTAATAGTAATTTACTTAGATGTAGCTAACTTCTTAAATGTTTGTGCTCTCAGTTCTCACCGTTTGTCTCCAGGCTGTCTCCACTTAAGGAGACAGCAACACCATTACTTTTCTCAAGCTGTATCTTTTCCACATGCATATTCTCATAAGTTTCTCCCATAGGCTGTGAAGCGTTCTGTATCTTGACAAAGCTTCTATTGGCTCCAAGCATTCCTAGGAAAAAAGTTGCAATATTTGTGACTATCATCTAAAAACTATTTGAAAAGACACTTCAGTCTTCAAGTTATCTTCCAGAAACACCAATTTTAATCTCATGTTGCAACTGCAAAGATACAGTCTCACAAATCACATTCACCTGACTTCCATTTTGAGAAATGTAAATCTTGTTTAATTACAGTTAATTAGGCTATTATGCACACTGTTTTTCTATCCTTAATATTTGCACAGAAATCTTAAGTTCAGCATGGGGCAAGTATAACTACGATAAAAACTGACTTACTGTAACATTACTGGTGGAAGACAATCAGACACACAAACTCTGTAGAGAAATTACCATTTCTTTGTTAAAAGTCTGTTTATTTTGTTTGATCGACTAGCCCAGAGAAAGCACCCCAGATTTTTGAAAACTGTAGCCATTGGCTTAACAGCTACATTTAATTTGTTTGAAATGAAATGCTTTACAGAAAAAAAAATAGTAACCTAAGTTACTTAAAGGCCACTGATGAACATCCAGTTCTTCCATTCTGTATGTTTATGCAACTACAACATGCAGTGGCTCTCACTGCATTTCATTTTTGTGAGGGTTCAATATCACCTTAGCCACTTCATGTGTGAATTCTGCTCTTGGACAGAATGCTGCTTTATCTACATCCCTACAGAAAACTGCAAGCCATATACTGCAGTACATTACTGGTCAAAAAGCAGTACCAAGTCCCTTCTGCCTGCCCCTAAAGGACACCCATCTATACTTAGATTCTTTACAAGTTCTCTTAGGAGGTGGGCTAGGAGAAAAGCCACTCATGCATTTTACTCCATGACATATGAAACAATTTAACAGTTCTCACAGAAGGGAACAGAAAGCATGACTCTCTTTTCCAATGTGAATCTCCAGTTGATAAAATAAACTCCAAAGTTTTTGTTCTGTCTGGCCAAATAATGTTTAGACTGTAGCTGTGTCCTTGTATCAAACATACCAGGAGGGGTGAAGACACTGACAACTGCTTATTTCCTGCAGGCAGGAGTCTGCAGGGGATACATACATCAAATAACCCTTCAGATCAAGAACACCAAACCAATCTTCCACATGCTGATCAAGTGCTTCAACTCTGGGCTGGTATTGTCCTCTATACAGGTCCAACCAAGGCTCTTTTAAGAAAGGCCTTACCTGCCTATATCATGACAATGGAGAATCTGCTCCCTTCAGTACTGAAAACATACCCAGGGTGAGGAAAGAAGAATCTGAACACCTTTTCCTTCCCTACAGGGCGGCCCTTAGCATGTGCATTCTAAGAGCCCCCCCGTTAAGAAGAATAGTTTTTTTCTTGATTTCAATGACAAAGTCCTGTTGCACACCTTACTGGGAGGATAAGTTCATAAGATTCTACATCTTGGAAATTACTTTCACATTCCCGTGTTAACTTCAACTGTCCTTGATACACAGCTCTAACTGACTTGCCTTGCGTGAAACAATGTCAAGAGACATTGACCAAAGGTCAAGCTCCACATATAGACAAAGTTAATGCCTAAATAAATGTATTTTGCTACTGTGCTGGAGAGATAAAATGGAAAGTTCAAAGTGCTGAAGAGAAGTGAAGAAGTACTAGTAGTCCATTTGTCTGGTAGCTAAATGCAGTAATTTAAAGTAATTTACCCAGATGGCACTCTATTCTAGTTTTCAAGACAGCAAATACGAGTCTCTGTGCAGCTGGGTCACAAGTTTTTTTGCAGACCTCTGGATTAGCCCTAATTTCACCAGATCTCTGCCGCTCTATTTTTTCAATGAGAATATGTTAGCAGAATCAAAGATAAACTGTCACTGCCCTCCTGTAGAAGGTTTACATGAAAGGAGATAGGAATATACTTCAGTAGACAGTCAGAACTTTTATAGAACAAAATTTTAGAGAAAAACATTTACTTGAGTTGCTTTATTTAAATCATCACAAACTCAGTGAACTTTCTGACAGTTTTACATTAATCTTGAAGGTTTGATGGAATCTGTGTAAACTATCTAATATTGTTTTAAGTATTTTGCCAGTTCAAACCAGAACCTGAGGTTTTTTTTTTAATAAAGCACCTCTGATAATAATCTAAAAATCAAATACTGTTTTGAAGCCGTGGAGTTTTGCAACTCAGCCACTCCCAATTCCCAGACACACCCCCCAGGTTACAGAGGACATTACTATCACTCATGAAGGCAAGATATCTGAACTCTGAGAAAACTATAATGAACTTGGAAAGAAAATCAACTTGGATGGATTTAAAAGTATCTTTTCAATGTGTTTTTTGGCTGTTTGAAGAGTCCTACTGATATGCGTTGGGCTTGTGAGGGGTATTTGTTACTTTTCAGAAAAACTTTTTGAAGTAGCAGTTTTCTTGAACTCCAAAGATTTCATTACCCATATCTTCACGTGCAATATTTTGAAAAGCTAATGATATACAGTATTCTTTTTTTCAAGTCCTGTCACTTTAAATTAAAATAAGAACTTATGTTTTACTTATGTCAAGGGTTAATGTTGGGCCGGGCACTGGATGAATGACAGATGCTCTCTATTAACCACCACACTTGCAGAGAAAAGTTTAAAAACAAAAATACAAGCACTTAAACCTACAGACAGTGACAAACATCTATTTAAAAAGTAACTTTTTTTTTCTCCTTAATCTGACCAGGACTGTCAGAATTGAGCCATTTTATCTTTTTATATCATATAAAACACAGTAAATTTGTTACCCTCAGTATTGTCTGGACTGTCAGAAGTGAGGCCTCCTTCTTCTTTGTTTAAGTAAGAATCTTTCTTGTCCTTATGAAATTTTTCCAGCATTTTGAATTTTGACAAAGCCTTGCTGCGAGTTGCACTGGAAGAAGGTTTAGGGGGAACTACTTTTAAGTGTACATAAACATTTATAAGTGTTTATACATAATGGACGGGGAATAAAGAGAAAAATAGGGCGTGAGAATTCAAAGTGACAATTCTGAAAAATTAGAGCAGTTCATTTTCTTGTAGAGTCACTTGTCTATCATTTTCTACCTATAATTAAATTTACAAGTTGATACTTATAAATTCTGAGAATACAATTCTGTTTTCTCCTCTTTTTATTTTTAAAAGGACAAATTCTTTGTTATACATATACCTTGCATTCAAATACACTCTTCTAGGAGCTCAATATATTACCTGAAAACAAACTAGTAAAACTACTTCAACATTTAAAGAAGTTTTGTACTACAAGCATTGAAAGAAAGCATCTAGATCAGTTCAAAGAAAACTGGTAAAACATAGGTACATAAATGTGAATTACTATTGTCTTTATCATTGTCAGGTAAGAGAAGTGCATGCTGTTTACTCAGAGCCTGAGTCCTTGTCAGGACTCGCTCAGTAGTGAATAAAACCAGATGCCTTCTATTTCCATTAGCAGAATTAAGTTTTAGGATAACAGTACCTATGCTGAAAACTGTGCACTCTCATGATACTTTGATGATGGTCACACTATACACTTTATATACCTTAGGCTAGTCAGATGCACTGTACAAAGCTTCTCCCTGTTCAATTTGTCAGGGTGAAGGGGGCTTCTAAATTAGCCAATTCAGAGAAAACAGTTAAAGGTCTTTTGAATTTACCTTGACACAAGAGTTGTCTAGGGGATCGGGCCAAATTGCTTTTGCTACCTAGAAACGGGACTATGAAGATACACAACCAGAAGCTAACACAACTCAGAAGCATACAAGGTGACTAAAGGAAGCTGGTGAACATGACAGGTACAATGAGAAAAAGAGTATGAAATCCATTCTGATACAATACATGGGTTCTTCATTCCCTGAACTGATGTCCAAGTCCACTGGTGAGGCATCACTTATCTAGATTTATATTCTCCCACATTTACTGGGAAACTAGAAGTGTTGACGGCATGCCTTCCTTTGTAAATAGCACAAACACCCGATTCCTTTTAGAACAGTAATTTGAAGTAACTGCCAAAGTTCCTCCTATTGCTCTTAATTCAAATATTAAGCCTGAATTGAGAAACAGATTCAGTATTAGTGTTTATCTCCCAGACCGAGATGCTTTATAGCTCATCTATGCAAATGAGGCTTATGAAAACAGGACAGCATATATGCTCTAGAAAGCTAAGCGGGAATATTCTATAGGGTACGTAGTAAATCACCAACATCATCTAAAGACCAAGTGCCAAATATTTATTTGTCATGGCTTTCCAAAATATTACAGATCTGCTTGAATTTAACACTAAAGCCACGTTTGAAACTAGTGCCTACAGGTTAATTGCTACTGTCATTTTCATGGATCAACATTTATAATTATTCTTTAGAGTTTCTCTTCAGACGGCATAAAAAGTGACTTCACATAAAAGGCTGAATCTGAAGTTAAACTGACTAAAATAATCCTGCAAATTACACAACTTCATTTGTCATTATTACACCAACTGTACTGTTTCCATTCCAGGGGCAGCAGGCACAGAGCAGCCTACTGGTCAGCAGAGGGAGAATCACATCTATAGAAAATAATAATAAGAATACTTATCTGACTGTACTCATTGAAATTAAACAAGTGTAACAGTGATTATTAATATTTTTGAATATGAAATAAAGTGTCAAGGAGTTCTTCTGTTTACTAAACGTACTGATTTTTGGTTAGATTTTCAAAGTTACTCCTCCCCTCCACTGGCTTACATTCAATACTGTCTGTCCTACTACATCACTATAGGTAGTGACGTATGATTTAACAACTGAGCAAAAGTTCACGCAGTTATTAGTTTCTTTTGGAAATGACAAATGAAGTAAGTGGCAGCTTGCTTTCAGTGAGAACACTATGGTCAAAAGGATGAATTGCAAAGGATTTTCTATAGGAAACACACTAGTAATATGAGACTGATACAAATAACTAAAACATATTTAATCAAATACCAGACAGGGAATCTGAATGGGGACTCTCTTGTTCACTATTTTCCACTATTTCAGCATGGCTTTCCATCAGTTTCTTCTCTTTTCTCAGTTTAACAAATCTTGTTTTAAGATCTTGAAAAGTAAGACAAACAGCAAGAACAGACAGGCAAGCAAGACAGGACAGGAATCCTTATTATCCAATTTCTTTTCATCGTTTAAATGACAAAAACAAGTAAAGAGGACATTAGTAGAGGTAGGTCTTTAACCTGTCAAATATGGGAGACAGTATCTTGAATCATAATTTGCACATTTCAGTTTAGAGCAGAACAAAGAGTTCAAACGTGCCTAGAATAATAAATTGAGTTATTTTAAAATGTGCTTTATACTTTTCAGCCAAAGCAGCAGAAGTAGTCTATGCTGTTTACTACCAATCTACAAAACCAAGTGAAAATGGGCTATTAGCTTAAATCTCTACTTATTTTGTGGCGCTTCTGTAACGTGATGTCTTGGAAATAAGAATCAGACAACAAATAAATGTACGGTATTTATTTAGTCTTCCACTCATCTCTGTGTCTTTTAAGAAAGCACGATATGGACACCAGAGTAAGACAAAACGAAAACATCAAACTGGAATCAACTTACCGGCTTGGTGTATTACTCAAGCTAATTAGCCAGACTTTGTATTTTGTTAATATAACAATATCTCTATACAGTGCAACCCAAACACATCACTTCAGACATATGGAGCACATATTTGCAATACAGTGTCACACTGTGGGTAGAGATGCATTTACGTAAGTTTGATTCATGATGACAAAAAACTTTAAAACCAAAGTCTGTTAAAAGGTTATCAGCTAATGAAGTCCTATCTGCAACCAACATAGGTTCAAGCCTGGAAGAATATAAAAGGATCTCCACAAGATTTCAAAGCATGCCAACATTACACTTTTTAGAAATTAAATTCAGCTTATTTCCCTATTTCTTATTATCACAGCAGTACTATTAACTTTTTCTGCAGGACAATTATTTTGGTATTTAGGGCACATTTAATAACCTTACAAAAAGCCATGAATCTAAATCATCATCTTCTCAGTCGTCCCATGCAGTAACTTATACTGCAATGCTGTTGTGTCTTCATCCATTATTAATAGATCCAAGCAATACACTACACAACATATGCCTGCAAAAGAATATTAGATCTGGCAGAACAGTATTTGACAAACTATTTGGAAGCATGCAAGATATATAGAGAGAAACACAGAGCAAAAAAGTAGTAGTTCTGGAAGTCTATCCACACTGAATTCCTTACAGCCACCTGACCTATCATTTTAAAACACTGCAAGTGTATCTACATGAACCTAAACTGGAGCACAGTTTGTAGCATGTACACACACGTATAAGTGTCCCCCCCCCTTCATGTGTGGGATTCATCATTTTCACTTGTAGCAGTATAAAAGTTATGTTCTTTTGCAACTGCTGAGAAAAAGTTTATACTGAAGATGGCCAAGTCGGTCTCTGCACATGGCTCTTTTGCCTACTAAATTTGCCCTAGATGCAAACTTTATTTGAGTTAGCAAAGTGCCATTCATCACAGTAGAGATTGCTTCTGTGCTACACACTTCCTAATCTAGCACAGTGTATGTTAATACAACTGCTGCCATTTGCAAGTGTCCAGTGTGACAAATGTAGCCATTTCCTCATGGCACGATACAACCAGGAACTCTGCTTTGTGCCACAGAGCTATTTTCTTCTTGCCAAGATAGAACCTGGAAAGCCCTCTAGTAAAACTTAAAGGCCTCTCTACTTGTGAGTATTAAAGGACTAGGTGGGATATGGCTTACTTCATATGTCCCACAATAGATGAATTCTATGCAGAGAAAGGCAATTGAGGTGTAGACAAAATAAAACTAATAATCTGGCTGGCAAATGGTGTGTGGGGAAGAGTTCAGGGCACAGACCTAGCTACTTACCACACCTTCACATATTCTCAGTTTTATTATGTTCAACTGCCAAGATATGTAGGACCTTTGACTCAAAAAGTATAACACACAGTGTTATACTTACTGTTATACAGTACAACACCCTCTGAAAAATCCATCCCATCATCAAGAGTATGTGTATGAACAGTCTAGCTTCTTTTGCAAGTAAATGGATTCCATACTGGCAAAACTGGGTAGGCTTACCTGAATGTTTTCCTCTTAAAAAAGAAGGGGTTTTTTAAGAGAGACCTTAAAAAGTTTACCAGAACTCTTTATTTTATACGTCAGTAAACTGCAGATGAAGCATATTTCAGTCCTGACAGTTTTACATCTAGTTAAACTACACAGCTGATAAGATATTCTTAATATAAAAAGTGGTAAAATTGTTTTGGATGGGAAAAACATGATCTAATCACATTATCTCTTCTGATTCTGCTTTGTATTGTAATTACAATACAATACAGACAAGCGCTTTTCTCTAAAACCTGCAATCATCCTGTCTTTTAAGCACCTATTCTAATGTTTTTTGGTTTAAGTATCACGAGAAGCATCTCTCATATAGATCTGAGTTTTCCAGCAACATCTTAAAAGGGACAACACTTAATAGGGTTATGCCTAAACGGTGCAACTGCTGGCAAAGATTTAACTCCTGACTAGGACAAGACAGACAGGACAGAGCTATGCTTAAAATTGCAGACTACCAGCAGTATCTGAACTTTCTCATATGAAAACCTGATTTCTGGAACTTTCTGTTAAGCTCCAGTTGTAAGTTACACAAATCATGAAAATAAGAAGCCACCAATTACTACAAGAACAAAAGACAATGACCCTGTAGAAAGTAAGTATTCATAGGCTTTACTACCCAAAAAGAAAACAATGAAGAAATGGAAAACTAGAGGTGGAAATCTTGCAAACAATAATATATTTTCTTCCAGAACTATGTGACCAAGTCATTACTGAACTAACAATCATGTCATCACAGCCCTTCTTCCCCATGAGCCGTGGTTCTTGGCAAGGGAAATCTTGAGAATACTGACAGACATGCATCTTTGAATCAGCTGCTGTTGAAAGATTTTTCTGTGCTTCCGAAACCTATTACAAATGTTGCAATTAGCATAAGATTATACAAATTGGTCATTTCCTCTCCAGTTTTGAAAACTGAAATCTATAAAAATTCAGCATAAGGAATATAACACACTTACAAATAATTCATTAGAATTCATAAACTACATTTTTTAATTACCTTACTATTTCTAATGTCTTTACTCTTTACTAGATTTAATTACTAGAAAGCTACAAATAAATAAATAAATAAACAAACCAAACCAAAAAAACAAAACCAAACCATAAGAAAGCTTGCTTAGAGCTTGAATAAGATACCTTTTTAAAAAAATGTAATTAATTATATTTGAGTTTTATACTTTACAAACTTGCAATGTTCTAAAGCACTTGAGTGGCATTGACTTAATCTGAAAACAGGCCTATAGGAAGTATGAGAAAGAACTAGCCTGACCCCCTGTGGCCAAAAAAAATGCAAAACCATGCTATTTACCACCATCATCTGAATCTTCCTCAGATATCCACCACGGCACTGAATCCTTTTGTTTCGTCTCTTTTTTCCTGGGTTGTCCCAGTGTCTCAAGAATGCTGGCTTTTTTGTTTGAATTTCCAAGTGAGTCATCTGAAAGAGACTAAGCCCATTGCATACAAGATTAAAGAGAGCTTTTACATTTTGACATTCTTTAACTGTTTTTCAGCTGCCCAGTTCTGAACTTCTTGAGTTCACATAACATTCTGTACTCCCCACTGTCTGTCTTTTTTCGTATATGCACGACAAAGTTAAGTAAGAGACAGTAACTATATTCACGGAGCATAATAATGCATATTGTAATAACACCACTGCTAGAACGTGGTTATGTTAAAAGCTAACTGCTTAGTAGAGTGCATGTTCAAATGAACAGCATAATCAGCTCTTTTTCAATTAAGAACCAAAATCCTGACTACAACCCTGAAGATAATGAAGTAGAGCAGAAACAGTTTAGCCTTAGTCTTGCTTTGTAGCCAAACATTATTAATATTCTAAAAATAAACCTTCACAAGCAACATTCTAGATCCCAGCAAATAAGATTTCAGAAATTAATTTTATACTTTGTGATCATGGAAATTAATAGAAATGTCAGAGCCCTTCCCACCCAACTCTATCTATTAAGCTTTCATATGTCTTAGTCATCTATGCCATTTTGACTGAAGGCTTAAATGAAAGAAGAAAAAAATCTCTATGAATATGAACATCCTACACATTTAAGGTACTGAAGAGTAACAGGAAGGAAAAGACCTATGGACACTTCAGCAGACAACAGCACTACTTTGAAGTGATGCAACTTTTTTCAAAAAAATCCTAATCTCTTCTCTCTTGCTTTAATAAAAGTCTTTGTGTCTTCCAGCAGGCTCAGAGCCTCAATTAGCTGTCCAGACATTAAACAAGAAGATACATTCAATAAGCTAGTGCACTGTAACCTTATGTGCTACGTATTCTTTGTGCTTAAACTCGGCAAGTATGAGGTTAAGGGGAGTAGCACAAATCTAATTTTTTAGCCATAATTGTTAGAACCAATTGTCCTAAAGTGTCTTAAACACAGTGAATAGAGTTAACAATAGACATAAAGCGTAAGAAACAAAGAATTCACATATGAAATGCATCATATGGGCAAATTTCAAAAGCTTCATTTTTGTAATAGTCACAAATAAGAAAATGTGATAGTAGAAACAGAATACTAGAAGCAATGGGATTGTGAGTACTTAATATGTAAAACACAAGAGGATTTTTTTATTAAAGCAAGCCTCTGCAGTCCACTGCCTGTTTCCTGTTGCGTAAAAATCACTACCATAAAAAGCCTGCCTTTACTATATATCTAAGGCTTCAACTTATATGGGCCTAACAGGAACACACATAAATCAAGAGCCAATTATCCAAAACTACTATTTAGGGGGAAAAAAAAAAATCCTATTAATACCCCTGACCAATAGCATCTTCAGAACTTACAGTTTCACTTGAGAGAACTACATGCCTGTCATACAGTTTCAGAAAGAAAATTTAAGTGCTCTGATCCTTGCACTTGAATAAAACACAATTTTCATAAATTATGAAACTGCTAGACAACAGGATATATTGCAATTTCTTTAAGTTGGCTCAGTGACACAGAACAAAATAGCTTTACTTTCTTAATAAATGCCCTATAAATAACAACTTCCTTACACTAGTCACAACACAAGTACTAGTGCCACTGTCCCCAAAGGCTGGACTGCCTCCTGCTAGCTAGAATCACTGACAGGTGCTTGATGCAAGCTGTTTGTTATCACTTGCTGTTTCTTTTACAGCTAACAGTATCCTCCACTCTGCAAGCAGAACTTCAGTGATGCTCATACTCCTCAGAGTATTGTAACTAAAGAAACTGAAACTCCCACAAGTTGTTCTCAAGTTCTGGAAACTTTCTATGTCCACCCATCTTGTCAACTACAGACAGTGAAGTTGCAGCATCTGGGAAAGGAATGCTGAGACAAAAATATTAGTGCATTTTTCCCAATATGTCAGTTGTCCCAGTTGAAACATACAGATTAATTTTTTTTCTTCCTTTATAAAAAAGTAAATAAATCAATCAAATTTTTGAACCAGTAATGCCTTTTCAGTGCCAGTAAGTGGCACTGATTTCTTCCTTCCCCTCCACTACAAAAAAGCCTGTCAGCCCTTCAGGAACACAGTAATGAAAAGAAAAAAAGAAGTCTCCGTTGTCCAAACTGTCTCAATTTAAGTAAAAGCAGAAAGAGTCAGTTTTAAGAACTGTGACAACTACATGGCACATAATCAGCTTACCACCTCCTATGCACATGAAGGAACTTTAAAAAGTAGATAGGTAATAAAGGACTGCATATAAAGCTCTCAGCCTTTCAAGACCAGTTGCCTAATTATTTCATCAAAAAAAGTCTTTTTCAACAAAATGATTATTTTTCAATATTTTTTTTTTAAAAAAAACAAGTTGGCTCCAATTTATATTTGTAGTACAAAATCTTTTATACTAAAAAACTTTTGTACAAAATCTTGATCTTTTAATAAAAATCAAGAATGTTTTTAAAATGTGGTTTCATGTGTAGTGTTACTCGTCCAGGTACCATTCGACAGATTTTCTAATAAAATGGTATAGCCTCTCCTTTTGAAAGTCTTCCTCCTCATTCGTCCATGAGTATCAAGCAAAACAAAAGTAAACCTGGAAGACTAGAAGCAATTTACTTTTTCATAACTTTGCTTTGCTTGATGTGTCATCATTAAAAGCAATTAATTGAAGTACTGTGTATTAGAAAGAGCTCCTCACACTGTATGTCTCAAGGGAACTGCACAGCCAACACAGCCAGCACTCTGAAAACCCAGTAGCTATACTAATATGACAGATGATGCTTAAAGGCAATTAAAATGACAATGGGGAGCACACTAAAGCAAGACAGTGGTGGTGGGGAGTAAAAAGATCCCAGGTACACGGTCAATGGAGGAGGAAGAGAAGAATCATGGATGACAACAGGATGTGATGGCAAGGGACTGGGAGTAAGTCTGACCAGGCAGACAAATCATTAAGAGCCCTATCCTACGTGCAGTAATTCTATTACACATTTGTGTTTCCTTCTGTAAAATGATAAAAGCCTAGAAAATTTCCTTCACTGATAGCTTTTAAAGTTCAGTGCATATGTCAAAAGATTTTCATTTTATCCCCACATTAGACCTGCATCATCCACCTGTATATATGGTCTTTCTTGTAAATTTATGTTTTAATCACAAACATACAGGCACACGCACCCATTCCCCACAGACAAAGGCAGTTTCACTGTGGGTTATTTAAAAGGGAAAAACCATCCTGCTCCATTTCTTCTTTCAAAGATTTACTTAAACAATATTAAGTATTCCTCAAACAACTAGGAAACCATTCTTGCTATTTGCCCAAACCATTATACTCTCAACACAAACATCCCCAACACAGCAATTTCAAACAATGGAGCACACCAGTTTCTCATCTTTCTAACACTGAAAGGCTACACACTTTTTACAAAAAATAACCCCAAAATAAAACAAAATGAACAAAAAAAAAAACCCCAAAAACAAAAACAATCAAACAAAAAACAAAAAAAACCCACAAAAACAAAAAACACCAAAGGGAGGGACATAACAGAAGATGCATGTGTATAAAGTAAAAAAGTAGATAATGTCTGGCAGAAACATAAACCAATGCCTATTTTTAATGACTGGATTGGCAGTATATGTGTTTAAAGCAAGCTTAAACTTTTTACAAACAGTTTCAGTTTGAAATGATAAAACACAATTAAGACATGAGTTGTTAAAACTTGCATTCTCTGAAACATACCAAATACCACTTAGAATAATTCAACACAGCTATTTTCATTTTTTTTCCTAACTCGATCATTCTCAGTATGGGCAACGGTCGAGGAGCAAGAAGAGCATGACAAATGAGGAACAAAATACTTGAAGCAATCATCTGTAGAGTTTTGACAGATGTGCAAAATAAATAAAAGAATAAACCTCTTTGCTCTTCCCTAGAGCAACTCCCTTCATAACAATAGTAAGTAAAGAACTTCTGACAGAAATGCAGAGCCTAATTTTCTGTTTTTACTAACAATAATAATTTCAGTGAATTCAAGAATGTTAACTCAATTACATTATCAAACTGAAGGCCAAAATCTACCTTTATATTATTTGTAAATCTTAATTTTCAGATGGCATTTTGGTTTTCTCTTCTCTCGATTTAGTATTGCTCAGTGAAGTTACACTGATTTGGTATCTGTAAGAGCACCTCACGAGCTGCATGATCAAGACAGAGTTACAGACCTACCTGGGAAAGCAAAAATCTTGAGAAAGAAGCCTCTGGTTAACTACAGATCTTTACTACACAGCACAAAGTGCATTTTTTATAGAATCTAGCACCTACATTTTTCACAAGTGATTATACTGTAACACAGCCTCTACATCTAAAAAACTTTAAGCATACATTTAGAGAGATACAAAGAACATTCTCTTCCTTCATTAGCTACACCTATATACAGGAAAAGAATCTAGTAAAGGCCTTATGTAAGCAGTATTTATACCTCAGGGTTATCACACTGTGTGTCTCATAGACCAGAGGGTAAATTCTGCAATTACAGGTCTATATGCAGTGAAAAACCACACCAAGTTAGGGCATTTTGACCACATCCGATAATGGTTAAACTTAAGTAGTAACCCACAGACTTACATGATTTTGCCTATACTCAAAATGATCAAGCATGGGGAATAAGAGGAATCAATTTTTCTATTACTTCTTTTTCTTAGGATTAAAAAAAGATTTTTAAAAAACAATTCAGTGAAATTAGGTGTTGCACAGAAAAATAAGGAAATTCTTAAAACATAGCTTGTGCTTACATATAGAAGTTTTTTATCTCATTTTCAATTATTTATCAGTTTGAAGCTTCTGCTACTAAATAACACAATCAAATTGAAAAAAAAAAATCAAGAACAAAGGGCTCTTTCTGAAGATACAACCCATTAGTGACAAAATATTTACTTAATCACAAAACTGTTGTCTTCATTTCAATACAGCAAAATAGGATGAATTAAGTTTAGCCATGAAGTTAAGACTTTGCAAAGACCCACACATAAGACAGCTATGTGAACTATGTGATAAAAGTACATCTGCATCTTCCATTTCATATTCTTCCATACTCAGTTATCCCCCTGTATATTAATAGCAAAAAGGGATGTGACCTTGCTCTGAAACATACCTCTTTCAGAAACTCTTCAAACTGCTCATCTAGTTCTTCTTTTGTAAATCGATGGGCCATTATCTGCAACTGGATGTTACCTTCCAAACAGCTGAGTTTAAAAAGTAAGATTTAAAATTAAAATATAGTTAATTAAAAGCATTCTGAAACTACAGGTTGCCTAGTGATTTTCTGCTTTCATAGAGCGATAGGCAAATAAAAAAAAAATTAAATAAATTTAAAACTCTCCAGAGAGATTCCTCCCACCCCTACTCTAAATTATTTACCAAATGAGTCAATCAATGCAAACATACCTGGATTACCTAAATTCCTTATAATCAAAATACTAATTTCCTAAACAACAGTTTCAGCATGAAATCTTTGAGGGATAAATAAAAATATGATTCTTTTCACCATCTTTACATTTTTCTTCAAAAGACAACTTTCTTAGCTACTCACAATTAAGCATTTTGTCCATGAACAAACAATAAACTGCTGCAGTAATACTTCCCATCCCTCTTTAGGGCTATTAATTCCTTGCTATGTTTCTTTTCTAAAACTAGAGACATCTGGCATGGTAAGTTTTGTTTCATCATCTCTGCTGTGCTTAGGACTCAGTAAACAATAAATACATGAAAGTCTTTTAAGATTAGAGGATGACATTTGGTTTGATCTGCCCCGACACGGAAAGCTAAAGACACTTGCCCCCTTCCCATTCCCAGCAGTCTCTATTGACTTCTCAGGTATAAAATATACCCCACACTCAAAACGCTGCAAAGCTTTCGTATATCATGCTGCTCAACACATATGGCTACCTTCAAAACTGCATATGTATAGCAGCATTAAACTACCCGAACATCTTCCAGGCTGTGAAGTGCTATGTAAACATAAAAGGGCTAAATATTTGCAGAAGTGTTTTTACCATTAAATAAAACTTCTCCCAATATGGAACCCTCTCAGTACACAGGACTGTTACCTACCTAGTAAATCAATTCTGACAGGTGAGTTGTGACAACTGCTTCCCGCTTTCACTCCTTATTCATCCACAGACCACCCGACACTTTGGCTTTGGCAGTTAAAAACAACAACAAAAAAATTCTAGCAGATTGGCCAGACTTTGAATTGAGTAAGATATCCTTATGTAAGCACTTGGACAATATCTCTGAAAACATGGTAAGAAGATTAAGAATGTTACCTCTCATGACACACATAATCCAGTACCCTTTTATACTTTTACATCAAAGAACACTAGATGCTAAACATCAGATTGCTTTAACAGTTTACTAGCTATGCCAACTACTTCAGCAAGTGGAGAATACTTAATTCCAGCCTTGCCAGAAAAACAAACTGATTCTTCTGACATTATCTGTACTTCTGTCTACCTCATAATATTACAGCTTTTATAAGAGCCAACAATATAAAACTTTATTTTCCAAAAGGACAAGTATGTCAGACAATTGCTGTTATAGATTACGGAGAAACATTACTCTTAACAATCATACTTTTACAGCCATGCCTTTACAATTGGAGGTCACAAATTACTCTGTACATAAACCAAAGAAGTCCCTTGCTAGGATATATTGCTGTAACAGTGCAGAAAGTAGAAGTTTGGGTAAGGTAAACCACAGGGATGAAGGAAAGCTTACACAGCCTAACACTTTTCATGCATTTTTTTCATCATCCCAGCGCCAGGAACAGCCGTGCCGTGCTCTTCCTCCGGCTCTCCCCAGAGCACACGCAGAGCTGGCACTCGGCGGCGGCCGGGCGGCGGCCGCGGAGCTGGCATATCGTGCTCCTTCCAACCCCAGCCGTGACTCCACCGGCTTTCCTACAGCCCCGGCCTCTCTCGCCCTGGCGACTGCTAGCGAGAGGGTGCGACGGCCCTCGCAGCAGGGGGCACGGAGAAGACTGGCTAGGCGGGAGGGGGAAGAGCAGCCTCCGACGGGGCACGGCCAGGCCGAGTTGGCGAACAGGAGCTCGGCTCGGCGGCCCGAGGAAGAGCTCCGGAGAGCGGCAAGGGACAGGAGAAGGGGCTCAGAGCCGAGAGCTGCCCTGAGGTCGGGCGGCTGACCCGCTGCCCTGCCTCGTACCTGAGACGCGGCGGGCCCCTCTCAGCCACGGCCGCCTTCCCCGCTGGCGGCGCGGTTGCCTAGGAAACCCTCCTGGCCACCGTAGCGCCCGCCACAACCGACCGCGGGGCGGCGTGTCACGTGATCCCGCCAAATCCACCAGCTCCCCTCACCCTCCGCCCCTCCGCTGCCGCGCGCGGCAGGCACGTGACGAGAGCGCACCGTCTCCAGCAGCCATCACTACCGTGGCAAAGGTCGCGTCGCGTCGCGTTGGCTCGGCCCGGCCCGGCGCGGCCCGGCCCGCGCATCTGGAGGCGGAAGTCGCCGCTCGGTGACGTTCGGCGGCGGCGCGCGGCGGGCTTGCGAAACGGCGCCCCCTGCTGGCGGTGCCGGCAGAGACCGGCGCCGGGGAGAGGGGCCGGGCCGGGCCGCGCCGCGCCGCCGGTCGCCGCTTCCGCTATGAGAGGTCACACCAGGAGAACGCAGCAGCCCCCAGCCGCCGCCTGCCGAGCCGGCGAGGCCTCTCCGCACACCTGCCTTCGGAGAACGGGGGCTGCGAGCGACAGGAGGTTTGGCGGGGGAGGCCAGTGCTGGCTCCGGGCGCTGCTCCGTGCCCCCGGCGGGGACGGGCTCGGCGCCTTCTGGCCACGTACTCTCGGGCTGCCGGCTGCGGGGGCAGCAGCGGGAGCAGAGATGGACGCGGGTTTCATTTTCCCCGCCGCTGCCGCTTCTCCTGAGCTTGCTGATTCTGTTCCCCGTCTTCGAATTGCTGCGCGGGAGCTTGCGGAGAAAGCGGGGAATTAAAACAGAATTCAGTTCGTTTCTCGTTCGGTGTCGCGGGCAGGCCCATGCGGGGGACTGCCTTTGCTTCTGGTCGCGAAGCCTGTGGGGCTAACGTTCTGTTGCGATCTGCAGCCAAGAGTTTGTGAGGGACCTGTTTCTCCAGACGTCGTTCAGATGATCTTTTGGAAAAAAACGGGATGGAAGGAGTTAAAAGTGTGTTGCTTTCGTAACGCAAAGGTCAAAACCAAACCGTCCCTTCTCGCTCTTAGACAGAAATCCCCTTCTAAAGCTTTTCTGATGTTTCAGCGTTAGATGAAACATAGTTGGCTGCGGTACTTTTGATACATTTTAGCACATCTCTGGAAATGTTTAAATATGCAGAGAAATGAATGACCCCTCTTTCCCTGACCACTGTCTCAAATAACCACAGAACATTTGCAGTCTGTGTTCGCATGTGCTCTCCAGCTAGGTTCTGTCAGTTGTGTTTGTTGTGAGAGTCACGTTGCTTTAGGAATTTTTACACCAGCATTTAGTAAATAGTAAAATAAAACAAGCTCAGTTAAGAATACAAAAGAACGTTGTTTGCACACACAAACACACATTTTGATTCTCGGTTGAGCAGACTTGGAATGAAAAGGATTTTGAAAGGAAGTTTTCTTCGGCGAGTGTTGGATATTGATTGCAAGTGAGAAACTGGTTAAAATCCTATTACTGCCTCTCATTTCCTGTTAGCTTCAGAGATAAAGACCGTGCTTCCAATATGGCCTTTATGTATCCCAGATTTTTTTCTCCAAGTATAAATTATAGTTTAAATTCAAAGAAGCAAAGAAATACAAGGTCTGTATTTTCCACCCAAGTCTACAGGAATTACTTTGCTGAAGTAATTCAGCACTTCTTTCAATCAGGCCTTTAGTCTGCAGATGGAGTATACTATTTCCATTTGCAATGTATGGGTCACTTACTGTGTCCTTGTGCACAGCTTCTGCTGCTGTCTATGGGAAATGTGGGAGCTGATCAAGGACAGGGTGCCCACGTAATACTAATACACTAGAACAATTTGTTAAACGTGACAGTCTGCCGCTGGTGAAAACATCACTTTCCAATGTTTGCTCTTCTCTCTCGCCTCATGAAATAGCAGGGAGCGAGCCATGAGCATTTAGAGAGCAATATGGAAATTCATTAAGGGATGTCAGCCTGATGCTGCATGCCTTGATCCCTCTCAGATTGAAGCCAATGCAAATTTTGCCGTTAACTTCAAAGTGATAGCCGTGATGTCATTCATTGATCATGAGAGTTAGCTTCATCTATAATCAAATATTCACATCAAGGGCTCAGCCCTGCAAGCTGCTAAAAAACTGTTGCACATTGAAGCTTTTCTGTTTGCAGAAATATGTTCAAAGGGGCTTGTACAAACTATAGAAAAATGTGCAGAGGCATCAGTGCTCTTGGAAACCTCAGTGCTCATATGGGAAAGAAAAAAAACCCAAACCAGTCTTGATGACTGTGGTGGAGAGGAGGCATTGCCTGGTGTTGAAATGTCATCCAGTGCATTCAAATAACATGCACAATAGCCACTTTAAAAGATTTTCATTTCCTTCTAATGCCAACCAGTTGGAGCAGTTTTCTCAAGAGCTCTTAACAGTGAAGCTTCAAAAATGGAGAGCAGGGCTAATCATAAATTTCAGCCAGGAAAGTGGCAGTTTGGGCAGCAGTGCTAATAAAGCAGAAGGGTGGTAACAAATTCTGAAATAGATCCCGCTGGACAGGATAACCTCAAGCTATAAGGTAAAATTCTGACTCTCCTGACATGGGTGGGAAGCCTTTGTTGACTTCTATGAAACCAGATTTTGTTGCTGTAGTGACTGGTTTCTCATTTAAATGTGAGGCATGTGTACACTTAAAACACTGTGGGTTTTTTTTTTTCTCCAAGTTACTACAATATAAGGCTTCATGTATTAGTATATTACTTTCAAACAATTAATGGCAAAATTAAAAGGGATAAAATATCCATACTTTTGTTTTTGCATGTTTAATTTCAGATTCATATCATCCATAAATGTCAATGGGGAAAAAGACATCAAATAAAAAAGAAACAAAACGTCTGCCACATCCACTTTGGCTGAGGCATCACATTAGATAGTATTTCAGTACTGAACTTGCAGATATGTGAAATATGAGATTATGATAATAAATATTTAGCCATATTCTTGGTTATGTTTTTTTAAAGCTTAACAGTTTCATACTGAATGAAAAGCAAACAAACTGGCAAATTAAGAAGTTAAAACTGCATTCTCCATGCGTGCCCATGTGATAATACTTCCTTACATGACTATGCAATAAAAACCCTTTCCAGTATACACATCAGAAAAAGGAAATCCTTCCATAAAAGAGCAAGTTGGCAGAAGATGGAAAAATTATGCGCAACTATATTTTCTGTGAGAAAAAATTATCATCTGGCATTCTTTAATTAAGATTATAGATAGGTGAACTATTTTATAATTTATTTCAGTTTAAAAGATAACTTTTAATACTTTTGTTTCACTGCAGGTCTTATTTTGTTCCACCACTGATTGGCCATAGTCCTCAGATCCCAAGGGCCTCGTTTATGGTCAACAGTGTTACAGTAGCCAGCCTGAACTCAGCTTTGCATCTCACCTGCTGGGTCTCTTCCCTCATGCAGTTTCTCCACAGGCCAAAAACTAAATTCTGTGTCATGTTTCAGTTTATTCCAGAGGCTTAGACTGCTCCCTAATCTTATTTCTTCTTCAAGCTTGGATCCCTTGAACACTGCTGTGAGTTGGGAAGCTGGGATGTCATGTTGCTGACCATTTCTGGAAGTTGGCAGCCATGCACCATTTCTCAGGACTTTTGAAAACAGATTCTCCCTCTGACTCGTTTATGTAAATGCTTCGTTGCCTTGGTGTTGTGCCCTGTGCTGACAATTTTTCAGTTCTTCTGGAAGAGGGGAAGCACAAATTTGTTATAAGTACTGTCTGCAGGAGTAAACCCTCCCCATCATAGAGAAAACTGCTATCGCCATCAAATTTAAGTAGTTAAAAGTTCCTTCAAGAGGGTGAATGTTTGCAGTCAGTAATTATGGCTGCTTCTCACTCAGTTTTTTTTTTAAAAAAGTGCATTTACCAACATGTAACACTGCTTTTCCTTCTATTTCCATATTCTCTATGAACTTGTTGGGAAACATTGCTCTACTGAGTAATCCAGCCAGTGGAGCAAGACCCCTCCTGTTACAAGCTTTCACCTCTGACAAATCCTGGGAAAACAGTTGTGCAAAGAGAGGTACAAACATTGCTGGTTTGACCAACTGTAGCACATTTGAACTAGCCTCACAATCCTGCACTATGCCTACAGAAGGTCCTTCTTTGCCAGTGAAAATTCTAAGTACTCGGCATCAGGTGACACACCTATGACTCCTACTCTACATGGGGAATGGAGAAACAGCTTAGGTCCCTTTAACCAAAGTTGTTTGAACTGCGGGGAATATTCTCCTTTGTATATAGAAAGTTCTATAATATTTTTTTCTCTTTGCATGAAGACACACCACATATCTTCAGTTCAGAAAAAAAATAAGGTAAATATTTTTATAAAAAATTCTTAGTGGCTTAGGAAAGATTAAACTCAGAAAACTCAGCAAAGAAATATTAAGTGTTCTGATTTATTCAAATTTTTCAGATCTTAAAATCTCTCATTAATCCTGACAACGTATCTGCTTAATGCTGGCAAGAATATTAGCTTTGCATTTCAGATTTTCACTTGGTTATTTTTAGTTCTTCTGAAGCCTGGGAAATAAGAAATATAACCGCTTTGAACAGTCTGAAAGAGCCAGCTCTAGCAGGGCCTCTGAATCTGATTAGATAAAACAACAAAGAAGTTCTGTCAGGGCAGAGGCAGGAAGAACTAAGGTGGGTGGCAATATCTGTCATAACTCAGGGGAAATGTATCCTCAAAGCACTCAAAAGTGGGTGAAAAAATAACATAAGCAATAGACAACTTTCCCACATCTTAGGCCACTCTCCAAATGTAGCTTGAAGAATTTTCTCTGTGCTCAACTTTTTTTTTTTTGGGGGGGGGGAGGTGTCTTTTGTTGTTGTTGTTTTGGTTTTAATGTACAATAAGCATCACATGCATGTGTGTTTCTTTGAAAGCTAATTTAGGGGAGCATCACTGCAGATAAGTATCCAGAAAGCACAGTATGGTAAGTGCAATTATGTTTGTCAATGCAGAAACTGTAAAATCTTAAGTGATAGATTTTCCTCTGAAAGTAAGGTAGATTTAGGATTGCCACAGGAGATTTCTCCCTAAAATACAGCTAGTCATAACATTGTGTTTTATCCTACTGGCTGAGAAAGGATCAAACTCTTATGTTTAGTGCAACTGGGAAGTCTTCAGAGTTTTTTTGAGTTGATTTAAAAACGATCTGTTGTTGGAGTGGTGGGAATCCAGAACACCCACTTGTCCAAGATTGTGCTTCCCTATGTTCAATTCAGCATGCTTGTTTTGAGTTAGTCTCTGCTGAAGTGAAGAGGTAGAAAGAAAGATCTGTGCGTCTTCTCAGGAAAATCAGTCTCAAAGTTGCTATGCATCTGCAATGTTGTCTCTGTTAGAGGCTTGGAGTATTACCTGTTTGAAGCCCACCACTAAGTGTGACCTACACCTGTGATGGCTGCAGCTGAGGAACACGGTGCTTGTTCCTTGTATAGAAGTGTATGAGAACAGCCCCTCCAACCTGTCCTTTACCTGTGTGTCACTGCTGGCATTTCTCTGGTAACTCTAGGTCTGTCTTCCTGGGGACAGACGTGGGACATAGCAGCAGGTGCACCCATGTATGATAACTAATGCTAATCCAACACCAGTTTGCATTGTTCCAGTGGTCCAGACTCCCATGCCAGGGTCAGGGCATTCAGCACATGGCTCTTTGTGCTGAAATGGAGTGGTGGAGCTGTAAGCACCAGGGTTCAAGCTTGGTGGGTAGGGTCTACTCGTGTCTTTGTAGCTTCTCGTAAAAGGCTTGTTGTAGTTATGCTGCTGAGGTAATAATTTCATTAGGCAGTTAGTTACTGGACAGATTTGTCTTTTGGCTTGAAAGGTCATTACTTTCTTAATGGATCTCTTGCTTTGCCACATACTGGCCTATGATTTTAGAAAGAAATTTTGGAATTACCATTAATTTATTTGCCAAGAGTTTGATTCAACTTTTTAACCAGTAATGTATTCCACAGTTTTCCTGACTTCATGTCTGCTATAAATGGTACTCCTGTGAACTGAGTGGTTTGTAGTTTGTTTCTATGGCGTTTCCAGCAGGCTAAAGGTAGTTATAACTTACATATGGACAGGAGAGCTGGAGTGTGAAATTTATCCCAATTACCTTTTTCATCAGGCTTTTTTTCTCATTGTAATTTTATCCTAAGGTAATCTGCTCCAAGTTTTGTATTTCTTTGAAACTGTGCTGCAAGGTTCAGACTTACACTGCTGCACAGGGAACTGAGCATCAGGTCTTAAAAGCTGAGGGGACAAAATCAGAGTCTTGCCAAGAACTGTTGCCTATACAAGTTCTGCTCCACTGTCTGATACGTAGACTGTCCGGGTGAAGGTGTAGGAAGCCCATTTCCCCCAGTGAATGGCTTAGACGAGTGCACATGGATACTCTTTTTTTGTCTTTGGCCAGTGAAGGAGTAAACCCCCCAGTACTCAGGTTCACATGTAATAACAAAGACTCTGGGATGTCTTAACCAGTATTGATGGGAGGACAGGGTGACTATTACAAGTCTGTTCTCTGTGTGAAGCAAGTTCATGTGTTAGTCAATGTAATGTAGCTGTTTCACTCATCATCCTCCTGCACACAGAGATACCGGGCCCAGACCCATGCTGTTTGTACAGATGCTGTTAGTACAGAGCAGGGGGATGGGCAAGTCAAAGAAATCTGAGGTCCCCTTCTCTTCTGCCACATCCCCAGCACTGCTTGGGGCCATTTTGGCTAGCTGCAGATCCCCCACCTACAGCAGATTTATAGCATGCTGCCTTTGTTGTCCTGTACTGGTGGTGCTTGACAAGGAGGTCACCAGGCGAAGCAACCTTTCTGGAGTCAGGATGTGTCCTACTTTTTGGTTAATTTTTCATATTTGGTAATAAAGATGATATAAACTGATTTTCTGTGTAGAGAAAACAAAAGCCACTGGAAAGGAAAATCTCATCACTCTGAAACTCTCAAATGTGGACAAGCAGAAGATGTTTGGGTTTTTTTCATAAACAGTGTTTTAGGTAGGGACATGACCTGTCATTACTGAGAGATTTCCAGCAGCTGAACATTTGGTGTCTGTCTGCCACCCACCTAGTACCAAAAATGCCACCAAGAGATCAGCTTGTCAAAGGACTAAAATAGTCCTTAAAGCTTAGCCTCAAAGGACTATGACACCTGCTTTCCCATGTCTTTTCTTTCTCTCCATATCTGCCCCACTAATCACCTATTAGCTCCTAAGGTACCAGAAATAAACACCAGCAGACCCAAGGTTCAGGCAGTGTATATTAAGACCTGTGAAAACTGCCTTTTTGCAAGTATTTGTCTGGAAAATAATACCTAGCTTAAGGATTTTAAACCAAGTGAGGTTCTTTGTTGTTTCAGGCTTCTGGGAAGTGGTAATTTTCTTAATGTGATAAGAAACTGAAATGTTTTCAAAGAAAAGACACTTAGATGTGTGACCTGCATGGATTAGTAAGGCTGGAAGCTGCTGTCCCACGAATCCCTTAATTATGACAAATCTTCCCCCGTGAGCTGCTATATTTACTTAATGGAATATTAAGCTATGATTTTTATAGGTATACTAAAGGTATTTAGGTGTCACTGTTTTCTTGCAGTGCAATAATATTTGATTTGATTTAACTTCAGTTTTGATAAGCTGGGGCTTTTTTTTAATTTCCTCCACTCTGAAGGATAAAATAGCCCGGTGTGAAAGCCTTTTAAGATTCAACAATATTGTTCAAGCATGGCATCTGCAACTAATAATAAAGACTATGCAACTTTGAATGGGAAAAAAAAAAAAAAAAAAAAAAGTCTAATTATCATGGCAAAGGAAAGATGGTTGACTCATCTTCAGCAGTTTGGATTACATGTGTGGGATTGTGTTTTGGATGGAGTGCTCCAGAATAGCAACACTCCATCAAAAACACAGTCATGCACCTGTATTCCAAATGGCTGAATAAGGCAAAACACATGTCATCCAAACACTGTGAATCAAATTAAAAAAAAAAAAAAAAAGAAAAAAAGAAAAGAAAAAAAAATAAATGAAAGCTGGAAGAGAAATAAAGACAAGTACCTTAACATTGGTGTGTGTGAAGGCTTGTTTCTCTAAAGCTCCCTGAGTGATTTATTTATTGCTAAACCTCTGTTCGCAAGCCATGTTTGATTTTGCTTGATGCTGATATAGACACTGCAACCGGATCTTATGGAAAGAGCTGCCAGCAACTGTTTGATCCTGATAAATTATAATAACAGGCACAATTTACAATGAGAAGCTATTGCTGCTTCTGGCCCTAATGTGTGATGAGGTTTAAAATGTGGTAGGCCAAAATTCTCTTTACCTGGTGGCCCCCTCAGACCATTTACAGAAGACCATAAGAGAGCCATTGAGCAGAAGAAAATTACATTCACAGCAAGAGCCAGGCACAATTTTATATCAAAGGTGAGCATGTGTGTGTATGTGTATCTGCCTGCCTTTGGAGGGAGAGATGTTGTGGTGTAAAGAGGTACAAGAAGAGTGTATGATCCACGTATTTGGAAACTTGTGTTTTAACTGAGAAGCTTCTTCCCTTGGGTCCTTCTACATGTGCATGCGCACACCGATGGAACCCCCTCTCCCCAGCATTTATGCCTGCGATGCATATGTGTTGTGAATATTGAAGTATTTGCTTTGGAAAGTTAATTGATGACTGGCTCCTTATTTGATCTTCACAGTGTTGAGTTTGAAATGTAGTAAGTGCTAAACAACACCCAATAGTTGGAAATGGAAAGAGGTGCAGATTCAGAAGGGGATGTGAAGTGATATGAATTAGAGCTCCCTGAGTATTTTCTTTGCAGTAGCATTCCCAGACACCTGCCTCTTATTTCAGAAATGTATACAAGCCACAGTCCACACCCAGGAGAGTAAAGCTGGATTTCTTGAGGTATTTCATTGCCTAGAAGCTTTTGCTAATCCCTTCAGATGCCTGGTAATTTTCCTTTTATGGGGACTTTGAGTCTAATCAGAGTAACATACAGATTCTTACTATTGTGCCAAGAGTTTGTGGTCCTGGAGGCCGATGTGAATTTATAAAAAAACAAAACAAAACAAAACAAAACAAACCTAAAGAATACAAGGGGATGGTGTTGCAGGTTAAAAAAGAACAAGGAAGAGGTATCAGCTTCATGTTTAGAAATCTGTGCGATCTCTGAGTAACTCGTATTGCTGATACCTCCTGTAGGGAAGCCTACAGGGGCAGAAGAGACAATCTCAAATACTTTTGTTAGTGAAATGTTGAGAGAGGCTTCAGAAAATCTCTAGGAGTAGTGGTGACATTCAGTGTTTGTGACAGATTGTTTACTAGACTTCTGAAGGACTGTAATGCACCTCTTGGAACACTGGATTCCTGCCTTCGGGAAGTGTTCAATGGACCAAGATTGTATTGTAGCTCTTGCCCAAACTCATCTTCTGTTAGTCATCTCATCCAGCTGCTGTAAGGTTCATATGACATGTGTCCAGAGAGGATCAGGAGTTTTCCTTTATTCATAGCATGATGGCTCCCATACTCCAACATGTATACACACTTGCACGTGAACAGCAGAAACTGTCCCCAGTTCTCCTATATCCACAAAATCAATTTGTCTGTGTCCTCTGCCATCTGTAGCCTTTGATAAATAACCTCTGCCTTTCCTTTGCTTCTACCACCTCACTTCCCATTTAAACACATATATATATTCCACTAACCATTCCTCTTCTCCTTTGAAGAAATGTATGTATTACACATGCACAAATGTATGTATTGCCACTCCCTCTCCCTGCCTCTGCTCCCCCAGCCTCTACATAGTTTTCAGTATTTCCCATGTCATCTCCTGGAGAGAGGTAGGCAGAGAATGCTGCACATATTGAAAAGGTGAGTGCATGTGCATGAACACACATACGTGCACACACATACCCTTGTGTATAGGTGCACCCCTGTCTCAAGGACTGAACTGTTGCCTGGCTCACGGACATTGAACCAGGGGAGGTGAGCATGGACTTGTACCTCCATAGTGTGGAGCACAGTCTGCATGCAAAGCCTTAGAGAAGGACTGAGTATGAAATATAGGTGGTCTTGATGGCAAAGAGGAGAGGGTTTGAGGACAGAAGAGGTACATGCTTCTGTAATTCTAAATACAGACAAATGTTTAATGTCTAGCTGCATGAAGGGGCAAACTACCTGAGAAAAGGAAGGTAAGAGGCATCCATTTGTCTTAACTATTATGCAGGAAACCTGGGTGCCAAAAACTAGGTTGGATAATTCCAAGCCCAGTTCCAATGTTATACACCTGCCAAGGAGGCATGAATTAAAAAATTGAATTAGACATGACAAGCCAATCATAGGAGAATAAAGAGTTGAAGTAAAATATTCTGAAAAAAGGTATTGACTTGAAATTAGGTTAATGGTTGCAAGAAGTGGCCTAAATAATCAAAATGAGGGCACTCTATGGGAAATGCCTTAAATGAGTCTGGTTTTTTTCTGAGCTCCGCTGCTCAAATTGCCAAAAACTAGCAGAATTTAAGGAATATTTTTTCTCACTTGGTCCCGTAGTGAAAGAAGAAGCTTGACTGTCATTTCCCTACATTTCTGGGGAGTGTAAGTGACATATCCACAGCTCAGTGTGTTCCTGGAGTATACAGAGTGAAGGTGACTACACACTGCAGTCTGATCTCCTGTCTGTTGGAAGTATCGTGGTACTGAGACTGGTGACTTGTTTGACTGTGACTTACCTTCTAGAAAAGCAGCCATAAGGACATTGCTTCCTAGTTCTGGTAGTAGCAGTAACTAGTTCTTGTCAGTAGCAGTGATTACTCCTTTTGTTAAAAACCCATCTAATTCAACACTTAAATGTGTTTGGCTTGAGCCTTCCACTTGTGAGACCATCCTCTGCTAGGTTAAAGAGCCCTGGAGTGCACTCTATTTCATCTCTGGGAAAGTACTAATATATTAACACCGAGCCACTTCTTAATCTTCTTCTTGAGTATTTTTGACTTGAGGCAAGCAAGACTTGCTTCATACAACCATGGGAAGCTACTCATTTCATTTTAAACCAGCCTCTGTGATAGCATAACAGTGGGATGTGTGAGCCACTGGACTTTACCCTTCCACCTGTTTGCACGGACTCCAGACGGCAAACGTGAGCAGTGAGAGAGTTGATGAGCTGAGAGACAGTAGAGCTGGCCACATACATTCCCCCCATATGTCGGTTTTGCTTCATCTGAGACAACATTGCCACAGGGGGTGTCGTAGCTTTTAAGAGAGAAGTTTCCACATGTCCCTTTTGCCTTCTTAGGCAGCAAACTACCTCACATAGTTCAAATTTCATCATGAGCCATGTTTACTGAGTTGTCAGAGATAAGCTTGGCTCTGGAGGCAAATGTTAACAAGGGTAACAGAAATGCCAGCAGTGAGCACATATGGCACTGTTTGTACTCTTAAGTTTGAAAGAACTAAACAACTTAACAAATACAGATGTTTAAAATCAGTAAGAGTGTTTAATGAAAACAAACAAAATACTGTAGTCTATAAAGCAAAACTTGTTTTTCTTCTGCTCCTTTTGGCCAGCTGGGATCAGTGTTTTTCTGAGCCTATACCCTCCTTTGACATATGGGATGTTTTTGGGGGACATTAGTCCCAGCAGATGCTGGGTGGCTCTTGGGTGGATGCCTCTGATTTTTAGTTAGTTAATAAATCAGCTTTTATAACCATGTGTATCCTATGATTTAACACATGCGTAACAATAATACTGGATTAGGAAGAACAAACTGTTTCACTGCAAAGGATATTTTATTTCTTAGTAATATTGCATACAATATGAGCTTTTCTTTAACATAAACAAAGGATTCATGCTATTTTTTCATTTAGCCGGTGCCCTTCATTCCCTTGGGTCAAATTGTACTCGGAATTGCATTGGTACAAATGCAGAGTACCTCCGCTGAGCTCAGTAAAACTCTTTCCATTCACTTCAAAGGGTGCTGCTGCAAACGTTATGCAGCCTGCTTTCCACAGGCATCAGTAGCCACTTCCTGCCTAGTAAACTACTTAAGTGACATTCCCTCAATTAGAAAGACTCATGTAATGCTTTACCTAATCAGAAGGTTAAATAGTATCACACCACTTTCCTACAAAAATCTTTTTGCTATGCGTCCTGCTCTTGTTTTTACAAGGAAAACTTTCTTTTTAATCTTCAAGCTCCCACTGCAGATACGTGCTAAGCTACTAGCACACATGACATCATCCTTGGCTTCAGCCTTTGAAAGTGAAATGGTATTTAAAAATATGAAATTCTGGTAGCAATGTCACACTTGAAGTTGAAGTTTAAAACAAAACTGACAATAAAATCAACTGCCAGGAAACCAACTATTTTTTAAATTAGACATCTATCATGTCAGCTTTGGGTTAATCTCTGGAGCCAGCTCAAGGATGGATGAGGTAATATTTGCACATGTTGTGGATAAGATAGAATGAAAATGGATTTTCTCCCTTTTTTTTTTTTTTTTTTTTCTTTCCTTGGCTAATGTGTTACAAAGATTATGAGCCTGATGGTTGGAATCTGTATGAACTGTGATTGACGGGTTATGTGTGAAGCAGCAGATTAGACTGGTTTTAATATGTTGCATGATGGTCTCTGAAAGTCCTGGGCTATGTACAAAGTGTTGTGAATAGGGGCACTTGCAAGAGGTAGGAAGATAAGTGATAAGTAGCGGGTTGACATAATTCTGGAAAGAGCTCTCAGAGCCAACACGTTTAATGGATAAGTTTAAGGACTTGGTTTCATTGCTTTAGTTATGAGTGCCAGAGATTGAGGCTTAACAGGGAGTCAGTAGTTGGTGACAGAGCCAGCTAAAAGATGGCTGGATGTAAGTTATAATGCATAAAAGAAAATGAAACATTGAATCATAACCTGTTGTAGTAACAACCACTTTTGCTATTACAGAAACTATCTGAAAATTTGTTTTTGTCTGTGTTAATAGTATTTAAAACACACACGAATTACAGATGGAGAAGGGATTCCATTAATTCCTGTTTTCTGTGCTTTTTGTGAAAGCTTTTCTTAGCCTTTGTCCATGCTGTTCTCTAAAGCATATTCCTGGCAAAGGCCAACATTTGCTCAGCGTTTGCACCAAACTGCCTGTGAAAGGTTGACATGTGCAGAAACTCTCAGAGGCATGGCTTAGAAAGTGTGGGTCTCAGGTGGCTTCAATTTATCTTGTTCTCCTTTTTTGGTGGCCTCAGTAGTTTTCTACATAATCTTGGCAGTTCTGGAGACCCAGTTAATCAGTCCATTCCAAGAACCTGCCCAGGGGTCCGTGTTGCAGCCTCGTCTGTGATGAACAACTATGTATTGCTGGTTCTTTGATCTGTTCCTCTACACCACTGAAGCTGCTTTGAACCGCCAAGAAGTGTGCAGGAACAGAGGCAGGAGAGGACTACAGAGTAAGGCTCCACCTACAGACAGTGAAATGAGTTTTGTTGCACCTTTTGTACTGTTTCCCTTGTGTCCTCCACTGGCAGAGGACTGAAGAGCACGCAAGGGGCAAGGATTAAAAAAAAAAAAGTGCATTTCCTCAGGAATGTGAGGGCCAGGAATATAAGTGAGATGCTGCATTGGTCTTTGAACCAGAGAAGGGAAAGTGTCCCACAGCCATCTCCATTCCTCTTGAGAGATATGGAGACAAGAGTCAGGTTTCAGTCAGTAATATCAGGTTTATGAGTTTAAAGGTTGAACTTTCTCCTGTGCATTTTTGCCATGGGCAGTTGTGATTTTGTTACAATCTTCTGGTAACTCCACAGCCAGGGAAGCTGCAGTCTTTATACAGAAGTGACCATAACGTATCCAAACATAGCACTTTTAAGTGTGGTGTTGTGTGCTTCTCCATGAGAGATGTACCTGATGATGCAATATACTGCTCAAAACACATCAGAACAATGGAAATATTGACTTTATTGTACATGCCCCCCTACTATATTTATTTTTACCTGACAGCTGTGAAGGTACTAGAAGAGTCTACTTTTAGAGCTATACTTGTAAGGTTATTATCATCACAATAGGTTGCCAAAAATCCCTAAACAAGCCTTCAAGGAAAAGTAAGAGTTAGCCCAGACAACTGCATGACTGAAGCCCAAGTTTTAATGTCAAGAATATTAATTCTAAAATTTATATATCTGCTCTCTATCTGAGCAATGGGTCTGAAAGCTATTAGCTGTATTTAGGGCAAGGACATTGTGCTGCCTAAAAATGACAGAGGATGCTCAGGTGAGAACCAGCAAAATGTGAAAGGACTTAATGCCTGCCTTGGCTGCAGACATAATTCAAAGAAGGAGCTCAGCTTTCCCCAAAGAAGAGCACACTGCATCTTCTTACAGGACCACACAGAACAGGACACAACACAGAACACTTTCGCAGTCAGCTGCCACTCTGCAAATGGGTAGAGAAGTAAAATGATTAAGACAAAGAATGACTGGTTGTACAGGTTTTGGATTTCTCAAATATAAAATGGGTACACAATATTCACTACTTCCAAAAGAGAGTCACTGGATAAAATATGAAGTAACCATGACTGGAATAGGAAAGGAATGGGAGTGAAAAGGTTTAAAAAGTGTTGCACTTCTCTACTTTTTGTTATCCAAAGAGACTGTTTTTTCCTGCATGCATTTTGACACGTGGAAAGCTGTTATTGTGATATTTACACTATATACCTCTCTGTGAAGAAAGTTATGCAACATATATGATAATCTATGCAGGTGCCTATAATTGTAAATATTACTTTTGTAGTTTGCCAAATGGAAAGTGCACCCAACAGCATCTTCTTGAACCTGTAAATTATTTCCCAGAGCAGTCATCAAGCACATCATGAAAGGAAATGGCAGAGCAATTCCACTGACAATAGCATGAGAATTATTATGAACCAGATGTGAAACAATACAAATATTAGTGAAAATAATACTTTCCATCTACCCAAGCATGACAAAGCTTCAGAAAACTCGTTGATATTGATTGAATGCACAAAGAAAACAAGTTTGATTTTCTGACTGGAAATGCAGGCTGAAAGTCTTCTGGATGAGCTCATCAGTGACATGTTATCAATATGAACACTACCCAAATGCCTCTCATCCCTCCAGCTGGGGCTGAGCTTTTCTTGGAGCTCTGACATGCTCACCATGGGGAAGGAGCCATTCTGCCTGGGCATACAACCCACAGCTCCTTTCTGCTTCCCAGTTACAGCTCCGTAACAGGTCCCTATAAAGCCTGATCCCAAGGTGGTTTAGCAGGTTTACAGGGCAGATATAGGGGACTTCATTCAGTGCTTCAGCCTTTGGTGTCTGGTGCTGCTTGCAATGACATGGGGTGTCTCCCCAAGGCAGGTCACTGCTAGTCTGGAAGGGTATGCAGGGATGTGGAGTGTGGGGGGTTGTGCACCACATCTGCCAGCCCATTGGGAATGTCTCAGACATGTCAGGACATTTTGAAGGGCACCAAGACCTATTCTTGAGCAGCTGAGTCATGCCTGAGGTGTTTCACACAGCAGTAAGATGCAGCCAGCTTGGATGTGAATAGCAATACCGTGGGTTATGGCTGAAGGTTGAAAATAGCATAACCCTGGTACTTGAGAAACAGAAGATAAGGTTTCACTCTGGAATTTACCAGGATACTGGTGCTAACATGTAAATTATGCAGATTAATCACATTTTATCTATTTAACTATGGTTAGAGCTCTTCTTTATCAGTGGATGAAGTATGTACCAACTGACCAGGTTTCTGTTGAGATTGGGCAAGGGGAAACTGACATGATTATAGCCTGACACTTTTTTTTTGTCACCACTGATACTTCATGTGAGAACTTCAACAGCCCATCTGGCCTCTGTTGGTGATTTTCTAACTTTACTTCAGCATATTGTGATAATACTATTTCAAAATAGCCACATCACTGGGTATCTTTCAAAATGTCAAATGTTTATAACTATATACATATATCCCTGTTTCAGTTTATGCAGCCCCTGCCATCCTTTACCTACCAAACTTGTGTCATGTGAGGTTTTATTCCATTATTAAAAGGGAGATGTAAATTCATGTGGCCATCCTATCACAAGCTTCTGCCAGCTGTAAACCTCATCACAGTTCCTGTAAAGTACATTTCCACAGATCAAGTTACTGCCAGGGAAGACTTTAACAATCTTCTACCCTATTTTCAACCAGCAACAATTAGTATTAGCAAATGGTCCAGGCCACTGCCTGGAATCACATGTGATTTCTATTCAAGAAAGACAAACTTTTATTCAAACCAGACCTGTAAGCTAAACACATGAGTTTGCCTGCTTAAAATAATGAATCTGAAGTAGTGTCTATCATTCATTTTAAAAATCACTCTCACATTTGAAATCAAGTTGGCTATTTTCCCTTGTCTGTATTAGCCATCTGGTAAGGGCGACTTTTCTAACACTGGTGTCTAGGGCTAGGATTTATTATTAAAAAACCCAAACCAAATCAAACAAACAAAAAAAACAAACAAGAAAAACAAACAACTTCCCCTTCCCACCTTATTTTTTTAGTTTTTGGAACTTGTCCTTTTAATATGGGCAAAACTCATCCTACTTTTGAAAACAGAAAAAAAACCAAAAAAAACCCCACACACGGCATAACTTCCTCTATAAGATTCTTAATATATTTTACAGTCAAAATGGAGTTTTGTATGTGATGATTTAAGAAGGCACACACATGCTTTCAGGTCATTAAAGTGCATTGTAAAAATAATAGAGACACAAAGGGCTTATTCTCAAGAAGGATGCACACCCTCTTCTCCATGGAATATTGAAGGTCTGTTTCATTTTTCAGTATAAGGCAAGTTCAAGATGCTATTTCCTCACCACATACCTCAGCGGTGCATGACCCCTGAAATAAAAAGTGAAGGGATTTATAGACAAAAGAAAAATCTTGGCACTTCTTAACATTCTGCTTCTCTTCCTAAAGAAAAGACCTTCAGAACAAATCCTCTTACTGCTGTCACAAGGGGGGTTGATCTGTCAGGCATCATGCACCCTATTCTTTGTGGATGATGGGCTGAGTGAGCCAGGGCTTTTGTCAGATGCTACCTTGTAACAAGTACTGATGAAACAGCATATAGTTAAAACTACCCTCTATCTATACCTGATGACTGGCTGTCCACAATGCGGGTGAATATCAAGCACACACCTAACAGCAAACTGTTGCTGATCTAAGAACTGCTAAAAACACAGAGGACAAACCTCTGAAGTATGAGGCATCTAGAAGACAAAACTGAACCCTATAGATGGTGGAAAAACATGACATCTCCCAGGTTTCCATTGAAAAGGACTTCCACTGATTTTATTCAAGGATTGCCTTGGCCCAAGGCTGTGTTAAAAGCACAAGTAAAAAGAACAGTCTGGAAGTCACTGTGAGCAGATATCTGCAGCTAGGTGCCATTCAAGGTGCCCAAGACTGCTACTGACAATCTCTTCTCTGTTGCTGTCACATGGAATCGAGGCTCTAACAAAACCGCCAAAGGCTCAGTCTTTTCATAGGAACATCGTCCACCTTGTGACATTACAGCCATCAGCTTAAGGTTGATACTTCACAAAGTCAAGCTTTAGTCCACGACATGAGTGGTGATCTGGAGGAAACTCCTCCTCCCTATTGAATGGAAGAGAAAAATGCAGATATAAAAAGGAAAAATGACAAAAGGAGGTGGCTGAGAGGAAATTGAGATGCTTACATAGCTGGGGAAGAGAGATCATATATGATGTGTTTTTCATGCACTAACTCTAACAGAATTGAAAATAAAAACTAAAAGTTAGTTTGATCAGAAGATTTTCCCAATTAAATATAACCCAAGGTCTCTTACCAGGTACATTTGGGCAGAAGGAGGCTGTTTGCATTTTTTCCACCTACTTTAAAAATATGAAATGTCGTGATACACAGAAACAGGGCTCAATAAATGGCCTTTCCATTGCAGTCTAACATGCACAATATTTCTGATAGCAGTTGCTTTTGGTTTACTGTCTGTCCTTGCAACGGTTCAGGTCTGCCCTCTTTGAAGGTGTTGGTTCCTCCTGGGTGAGTGAATGGGAAGGAATTCAGCTTTTACCACAAAATCACCTCTGCCTGTATCTCTACCCTGTTAACAGCAGACCACAGAGACAAATTCTTTGTTGCATGATAATCCCAGAAAGCAGTGTAGTGAAATTTGCTAACAGCAGTCCCTGCATGTGTTTCTGGAGGTGCATCAGCCTGTGAAGACAGGTAGACCTTACCTCAGATGAGGAATCATGCTGTGTGTGTGAAGGAGTCTATGACTGTCCTTTGCATGAGTATCAACACAGTAGCTTCCATGTGTCTCACTGCTTGTCCAGGCTGCCCAGAGATGCCTCTCACTATGCATCAACCAGCAGCACCCCCAGTATGACGACAGAAGGAAAGGGCAGTCTGAGGCTCACCAGCGCCTGTGTGGAGGGAGGAATAACCCAGCCAGGATCTTTGGTGTATGGTAAGAAAATACTGAAGCCTTGGTCTTGATTCTGCCATGAAGGGTGTCCAGTGAAGGGCTTCCAATGGCTGTTCATGTTTCCTGCTGGTTCAAAAATATACTCCTGTGCCACAGACTGACAATAAGCAGCCAAAAGTTTTAGGCAGGAGGCTGTCAGTTTGGTTTCTGGATAAATGAGGACATGCCTCTACTGTAGATTTTTAAACTTGCCCTTCTAATCTGAATAATAAAGCACTGCTGGAAATAACATTTGCAACATTTTGATCAGTCAAAGGTTTGTAAAGGGAGGCAATATCTTTTATTACATTAGTCTGAAAAAGCAGACAAGCTTTCAGCAGACAAACTCTTCCTCAGGTCAGTAAAGCTGTGCCTAGAGAGTCATGGACATTTTGGTTTTGTAATAACTTTTCTGGTAAAAAAGTGGCCTAAGACATAAGCAAAATTGAAAGAAAGCTGAAATTGCACAGTCACCTGGAAAGCTTTTCTGTAACGTTTATACCACTTACTGAATTTTGAGAAACTAGAATTAGTCATGTTTAAAAAATCTCTCAGGGATCCTGATGATGTGAACCATTAGTTCATCAATTAGCAGAAAGTGTTTAGAAACTTTTAAAAGTATTGTTTAAAAGTGAAATAGTAAATAGACTTACTGTTCATAGAGATAGATCTGGTAAGAGTAGGAAGGATAAGCACTTGTCACTGGTGACCTTGAACTACATAACAGTTCTTTATTGAGCAGCCATTACTAGCTGTGCCACATTGATTATTTATGATGATCTAGTCCACACATCCCTGCAGGAATCATAGAATCATTTAGGTTGGAAAAGACCTTTAAGATCATCAAGTTCAGCTGTTAACCCAGCACTGCCAAGTCCATCACTAAACCATGTCACTAAGCACCATATCCACATGCCTTTTAAATACCTCCAGGGATGGTGACTCCACCACTTCCTTGGGCAGCCTGTTCCAATACTTAACAACCTTTTCAGTGAAGAAATTTTTCCTAATGTCCAATCTAAACCTCCTCTGGCACAACTTGAGGCCATTTTCTCTCATCCAATTACTTGTTACTAGGGAGAAGAGACTGAATCCCACCTTGTTACAGCCTCCTTTCAGGTACTTGTAGATAGCAATAAGGTCTCACCTGAGCCTCCAAAAGGGCTAAACAGCCCCAGTTCCCTCAGCTAGTCCTCATAAGACTCGGTCTCTTGACCCTTTACCAGCTTCATTGCCCTTCTTTGGACATGCTCCAGCACCACAATGTCTTTGTTGTAGTAAGGGGAATATGCTGTTCAGCTGTTCTCACCATTGTTACTGTCATTTCCAGATCCAGATGGGACAGGAGTTGAAGATCCATCTAGTACACTCTCCTAGGGACGACTGTGCTTCTAAGGCTCCTGTTTGAAAGGAGTTATCTTTGATATAGCAAAAATATATGCCCACATCCTCTTCTGTGTTTCACTCAGACCTGGGGTGAATTAGGAGGATGGGGCAAACACCATCACACACAATGTCCTATTTTCAGGTCTAATTGTCTAGACAATTTCTTTGTGGCTTTGGCTCAAGAGGAGTCCTTTCAGTGTGATTGCTGGAGCATGTACACAGACAAAATGCTGGGCTTTCTGCAGGTGATGCTTCATTAGGGGGTGCATTGCATTGGGTTCCTGAGGATTATGCATCAGAATATTTCCACTAGAGTCTTCATTTACGCTTTGCTGGGTTGTTAAGCCTTTGTATTTACTGCAAAGCTGGGGGTTTCACAGTCACCACGACCCGAGAGAAGCTGAGACACTGCATCTCTGGAGCCAGAGGCTGGCCACCAGCAGGCCCCCACACTGGCCATCACCCTGCCTCAGGGCTGCCTCCCTGCATGGGAGTCAGCAGAGGGTGCTCCTGCAGCAAAGCAGCCCACTCCTCTGCCATACATCCCTACCTTAAACAATATGCCCAATAGGAAGTATTGGTTTATAAATTATTAACCACAGCCCTCTGACACACTAGCAGACTCACATCTGTGGACATTTTATGTAAAAGACAAGTAATGGGAGAAGGTGAGATCTTCAAAGTGTCTTGTAACCCAAGAAGGTCTATACTGTATAAGCACAGGAGGCAGCAAGGGATTACAGTAAGTTGTGTTTGGGCTACAGCGAGAGGCTGTGCTCTTCAAGCTGGTTTTTGATTGTTGGGGCCAGAACAGTGCCTTTGGCAGCAGCAAGTTTCCTGGTGGTGATGCTTAAGGGAAATCCTGCAGGGAATATTTCAATCGGTCCTTCTCTTTCTGGGTGGGCAGGCCACTGCCAGCTGCTGAGCATTTTCTGTCTCTAATGGACATATAGGGATATATAGGGATGTACAAGGGATGGGGGAAGGGCTGCGGCAGAGAAGTGGCATGGCTGAGTCGAGTGCACAAAGGGCTGCTGTTGGGAGGAGAGGGACCATGAAAGCAGATGGGAAAAGTAAAATAATAAAGGGAGAAGGAAATACTCCACTGTCCTCCAACACCTGCCACGAACAAATCTGCCGGCTTTGTTGCATTTTTTTTGTTTCATGCTGTGATTGCTTTTCTGAGAGTTTTAAAAGCTACCTGCGTGCCATATGTATGTGCAAAGAGGAGGTGGTAGAGACGCTTGGTCCTGGGGATCTCAGAGCCTGCCATAGGGATACCAGAGTAGTTTGATGGCTTGGAAGTACCCCTGCCTTGATGATCTGGAAGATTTGCTGTAGACAGCTGTATTCTAGGTACTTCATCATCTCATTAAAGCCAATTAATATGCTGGAGGGGTCACAAATACCTCTTTCTGTTCAGTTATTTGCTGGTGTCAAAGAGGTTGGGATCTGAAGGAAATGAGACTTTTTGTTTCTTAGATAACTTTTGCCATTAAAATTCTCACTCAGCATGCCCTCCTCTTGACATGTTAAGAAAACCTAGTACAATTAGCAAGCATTTGTGTGTAGGCAATAAAATAAAATAAAATAAAAGCATTTTTGTATTATCTCACACATCTCCTGTTAGCTCCTGAGGGATACTCTTCTAACAATGAGGATGCAAACAGACATAACTTAGGCTATAACTACAGAAGACTAAATAATAGACAGAATGTTTTGTCAAATTGTTCAATTAATATTTTTGCCATCTTCCTCAGGAAGAAATTACTTGACCAACATACTTATGTATTTTCCTGATATTAAACCAGCTTCATATTCTTTTCTTTTAACCAATTCCTTAAAATACACTTTTCCTACAATGGCTTATATGTCTTCTTTTCAAAAAGACATCTATAGGTCAGAGGAAAACAATTACCCAAACTGTCTTTCAGACCCTTGTAATGAACAAGGCTTATTCCAGTGCACTTTTATTTCCCTTCTTTTGACCCAACTCTCCTATCAGGTGTGTATCTGCACTTTTTTTTTTATATTTCTGAATAAAGGTAGACCTGTCTGCTCCTCCTGGAGCGATCTGACTGCAGGGGGATGCAGAGTGTGTGTGAGAAGATACATCTGTCCCTGCAGACAGGGCTTGTAGCTGGAAAGTTATTTCAGTAGTGACCTTTTCTTCTGCTCCATGGTAGAGCCTCCAGCCAGCTATCACTGCACTGGGAACAGCAATGGCCACATGCACTGAGACTGAGGTAGGTCAGCACTGATGTGTAGCAGCACACATTGAAAAGTAGCTTCAAGTCAAAGAATATATGACAGTTGGGTAAAACCAGGATTGTCTGGTGGATATGAGGCAGCTCAAGTCCACTATATCCATTGCTGTTGACAGTCCCTATAAATCCAGCTGCTTTTTTTTTAATTTTTTTTAATTTTTTTTTAATTTTTT
>JANHGN010009663.1:42328-75393 GCA_024605025.1 Megaceryle maxima
TTTTTTTTCTTTTAAAAAAAAAGGTGTAACAGCATCTATCCACTAAAACACGGACATTTCCTGTTAATTTCTGACATTCCTTGGATTATCTTCACCAATGACACCATTAACTCATCCTGCCTGCAAACAACTGCAAATCAGAGTGTTCCCCCAGACCTAATTCCTCTGGATATTTCATTATCCAGATGAGCTAGACTGTGTGAAGTGGCTTTTTGTTCCCTGGATTCATGGGATTAGCTGGGATGGCGTATATTGTGTGGAGTTAGGAGAAGAAGGCATTTTAAGCCCTTGCCAACATAGAACACCTTAAATTCAAGTCGTTTCAGTTTTACCCCACTTTCACAGTGAATCCAAGTAGATACTTGCAAAGATTGTAACATTGCAAACTGAAAATGCAGATTTTGCGCGCAGAAAGCTGTTCTGTAGCAGAACAATGCTGGGTTAAACCACACGTGACATCTGAAAGTGGTTTTGCCTCCATGTTGTTACAGAGTCAACGTGATCCTGGAATATCCTCCTTGCACTGGTGGAATGGCAAAATTCCCACATACTGGCCAGGATGGGACCCTTGAAACTAAAATGTCTCAATTGCTGCACTATTCCCACAGAATCTGAGGCCAGATCCCATGCATCAAGCTTTGTTTAATAGGCTACATTAAAGGACTACTATGTGTGCTCAACAAATTGCAGGATCCATCTGCCTGCCAAGTGACTAATGTACAATTGCAACTGCTTGACTTGGCCCAGTTTAGAGCGTATGGAGAAAGGCTGCTATGAAGTGGCAATTCTGCCCTGGGGAGCCTTTGGGCTCTGACTCACATGCGGCAGCAGATTAATATTGGGTGGCTGAAGGGTTCCTGCCCCTGGCCATGTGCTCCATCCAGTGGAGGGGGCTATGTCCCCACAGGAAGGTACCACCACCAGCCCAGAGGCAGCTCCCACCTTGCTTACAGCATTGAGGGGGACTGAAAATAGGGCTAATTGCAGACTGAATTTTGTGACTGTTTTGTCTCTTTGACTGTTGTCTTTGTCTCATGAGCAATTCCAGGATAGCTACTTTGTTTGCAAGGCGGGGGGGTATGTGGGAGGGGCAACCAAGTTAACTCACACCTAAAACATCCAGATATTTTTGGTGAACAGCACACTTACAATCCTAAAACTTTAGGGACACCTATAGTTTTGATGACTTTTTAAACTTTTTATTTAAAAAAAAAAAAAAAGATATTTTGCAGTGAAATGTCCTATTTCAATTAGGAAACAAAAATATTTGTTATAAAAAGTCACTGTGAATAGTTAGCATTTGAGGGGGCTTTTTTAACATTTCTCAGTATATAAGCCACTTGTTAAAAGCAAAATGTGTTCATAAACTGTGCGTTCATAAACCCGATGTTGTCAGGTCCACATTTATGAAAAAAAAAAAAAAGAATCAACCAGCTAAATGAAATAAAAACCCCTTTTTTTCTTCATTGTCAAGGAAAAACAATGCCAAAGAGCATTTTGATCTTCCTCCTGTGACAAGTCCCCTGTTCCAGCTGCAAGGTTAACTACTTTTAGCTTTAGGTGTATATGTAAACATAATGACATTATGTAGTTAAATTTCAGCATGGGAACACAGTTAAGTCCTTGTCTACTGGTCTATCAGTGATGACCTGAAATCTTAGCTCAAATCTTAAATGGAATTTGCTTGATACTTGCAGTAAATACTGTGTGCCCAGACCATAAACTGAAAATGAAAATACTTTACATTAAAGAAATAAGCAGTCAAATTGCAGCCTGTTCATAGAATATTTGCAAACAGGAAAAAAAGGAAAAGAAAACAAAAATCACAACAAAACAACTAAAATCAGTAACCAGGGTGTTAGCTATGGCTACACTAAGGACTTTTAATTTGCATGTTTCTCTGCAGGGCTGGGAGAATCAGGATTACTTGAAAAGCATAGAAACCTGCATCAGAAGTTCATGAAAAATGCAGAGCCTGAAGTTTTATGGATTTGGGGTTAAATTCATACCTATATATTATTTTGGTGTAAAACCCATTTCTTGAGAAATTTCATTTAATGCTTATCTAGTATAGAAGACACTAACTGAAATTGTTTTAATTCCATTTGTCTGTTGGTGAATTTTGTCTCCTGACAGTTGCAATTCTGAGTGTTTGCATGCTCTACATGAAATTGGCTATTTTACAAAAGACTTATACAAATCCCAGAAATCCTAGCTTGCAAATGGGCTGGAATGAATTATGACCTTTTCCATAATAGCATGTCATCCTAGGCGTTGTGTATAAAATTAGCTAAAATCCTGAGTACAGGAAAATGCCTTCAGCTAACCGTTTTCAGATACTAGGTTCCTTCCAAGAGATTATGTTGAATTAACTGTTTCAGCTCCTCAAACTTCCAAGAAATGTAGTGGCTGGCAAAGATAAACAGATTCTCTGATTAATACAAAAGATTTGGCTTTATGAATCTGGGATCCTTTTGTTTTAAGAAAACAATAGAAAGGCTTCCATACTTTTTCCTTTTTTTTTTTAATGGACAGATTCTCCTGGGCTAAGCAACATGATGCCTCTGCAGTTACATCATGGTCAGCAGAACCCAACAAAGTTAAAGGAGTTGGGTCTATTCTAGCTATATTTATTTCTGGGGTGGTTATATGGAGTCTCCATGGGTAGGAAGACTGAGGGTCTGCCATAGAACCTATGTGAGACAAATGAAAATTTGCGTTCTTGAGTCAAATCACAGAAGAAAATCCCATATTTGGGACAGATCAGAACTAAACAGGATGTTTAATAACTGAACAGCATTAGATGCACCAAATAGATGAGATCTGTATTCTGGTGAATAGTTCTTACCACAACAAGAGATTCTGTCTTCATTCCTTAGAGACTGACGGGAAGAACTGGGGATTATGTATCACTTAAATGTGCCACACACATTGTCTCTGAACACTGTGGTAAAGAGAAAAGGACTTTCTAAGGTCATGGCTTCCCCTTACTTAGTTGGATAACTTTCAAGAAAAAAGAAAAAAAAAAAAGAAAAATTAATAAAGGAGGGGAATTTTTAGATGTTTCAAATTACCTTTGTTTGTTAGGCTGGAATATGATGTGTGGAAAAATGTTAAATCTTTAAGGCATCTTTTAATATTTTAGTTACCTGAAATATTAACTGATTTATTAGGTTCTATGATATTGGATGCAGGTCAGTACAGGAAATACTCAGCTGCAGTGAGTCACTACAAAAAAAATAGGTCAGACTATCCATACATCTTCTTATATTATTGGGAAATTGCTTTCCAGATAGCACTGTAAGTAGAAATGTGAGTTTTTTGTGTCTCACTGTATCCCCAGTGGTTGCATTGTGACTTCCCTGCACATGCTGTTCTAATGCCTCTCTGTCCTAGCCCGTAAAAGATCTCACCTTGTATTCTCCAGAATATCATGAAATGTGGAGACAGTGATATTTTCCAATTTAGGATCAGAGTATGTTGTAACATTACAGGAGAAAACCTCTTGGTTACACATTTTTGGAGCCTTATCATCTCAAAGGCAAAAGCACTTCAAAAACTAGGGATGGACTCTAGTCTTTTCATGGGGAAATAATATAAATATTTTTGAAAATACTGTATTTATTCTACTAACAGAATGTAACTTAAATTCCACTATAGTTTTATAGATTTACATGAATGTTTATATGAAACCAAACTCCTATCTGCTCCAGAACCTTCTTCCATTTTGTAGTATACATGCACACACATGATTTCAAGTAGTGGATTTTGGGATTCTGTTTATTTACCTTAGCCCTTCTCATAACATCTGACAAATATATCTCTGGATGCTTCTCTCATTGCACTTAGTGGAGACTGCAGCTTTCTGACCCATGTTGCAGCCAAAGCTGAAGACCAGCAGCTGGATCCAGAGTGCTAGAGTTGAAAGTCCTGTTGAAAGTCAAATGTTTCAGCTTAGGTTATTTGCAGGAGGTTGGCAATTTCCTCTCATCCAGGACAATTCTTGCCAGTCTTGGTCATACTGTAGAATAAAATGGGAAAAAATACCAAACCACCTTTGGTGTGAAAACTTATATGCTGAGGTTCAGCCATCATCACTTGCCTCCAAAACCCCTTTTTTAGTTTTTACATTGCCTTAGATGCCTCAAGGCCTACAGCCAGCCACGGGAAATCCTAAACAAAGGGATTTATGGGGAATTGGGCTGCCCAACTGGCTGACAAAGGAGCTCTAGGCAGCACTTCCCTCTTAAGGATGTGCAGGAAAATTGTTTTTCCCTTGAATTATGAATCAAGTTCAAGGTGTTAATGCTTGTTTTAAAAATCAGGCAGGACCTGAGCTCAAGTTTCCCAGAAGACTGGCTAAGAGGTCTGTGAGGAAAGACCGTGGATGGCTGCCTGTCTTCACCTTGAAGAGGTGACAGAGGGGGGACTGTCTGTGACCTTTTATGATAAAGGAGGACTATCTCAAACTGACTGATGAGCAGTGTGTGCATCTGTCACCCACTCTCTCCAACACACCTAACCTCTTTGTGTACTCAAAAGGCAGCATACAAAATGAAGAGCTCAAACAAAACAAACCGCTACCTTATACACAACTCCTCTCAAGACAATCAGCCATGTATTACAGATACCATGCTAAGGAAAGAGGCTTTCATACTTGCATACTCTTGTCATGCCTAAAGTTTTGTTGAATACAACAGGTAAAGTGATTCTTCTGGCCTCCAAGTCCAGAGCCCTTGCATATTTGAGGAGTTATGTTGCTCATAGACTCACTGTGGCCCAGGGAATTTTGCATTCCTGTTATTTTTACAGACTGGGAGGAGCTGGTGTGTTGTTTACACATTGCTATCTGAAACACTTGTTTTTACAGTTTTAGTCACAATATATGACAGGAAGAGGATATAATTTGTCTATTTCTAAAAGCACAGCATGCAGTAATCTGAAAAACAGTAGGTCTCAAGGAGACCTGGTGATAAGGGAAGGCTATAGAAGCAACGTTTTGGTTTTTTTTTATTTCTCAAGGGCAAAGGAAACCTTTGTAGTGGCCTTGTCCTAACTCAAAATGATAAAAAAACCCAAAGAAAACTTAAACAGGTTACCTGGTCTACTACACTAGGCACAAGTGTAGCTCCATAAAAAGAATTAGATATTGTAATGCCCAACTTTTAGACATTTTCTAACAAAGATATTAGGATTGGTGCTTGTGCAGTGAAGTGGATATGTTGAGTGCCTAAGAACAGAAGCTGTAAAATCCAATAGGCTGAACTAGAGTCATATAAACTAAGAAGTGGTAAAGAGAGAGATCTATCTTAAAGACCCATCTTACTGTGGAACTTAGATTATTAACTCTGCACTCATTGAGTACCTTTAATGTCCTTTTGGAATTAGGTACTCTGTCACCATTTTTATACATCTCCAGGTTAGTTATGCACACTTTTGTGGATTGGCCAAACTAGTTTTTGATAACTTTGGAAATATTTCTATTTACTTGCCCGATTATGGTTAATGTCTTCTAGGTAAGAAGGTGATTCTGTGGTGTGGTAGATTGGCAAGGCTTGGAGGATGCAGCAATGACTGCATATGTAATGTGTTCTTCTTATCCCATCATTTCCTAGGTTAACTTGGCATGTGAAACCACCTTGTCAAGCTGCTCAGCCTTTTGTCTTTCTACCTTTCCTATTTTAGAATACACTTTTTCAGTGGAAGAAGGCCTACATCAGCCTTTATCTTGATGCTCTGTTAGATGGGTTTTTTCTCTACAAGTTCAAATGAGAGGACTAGTATTGGTACTTGAAGAGCTTACCTGGCTCATTTCAGCTGAACTTTCATTATTATACCTCCAACCAACAGGGCAGTGGTTACCTCATTTGGACAGGATGGAGTGGTGGTGCTTTATGCTGTGGCTGAGGGAAAATGCAAGCAAAAAGAGTTTGTCCACTTTTATTTAGAGACACATAAAGTTTTCCCATTTGATAAATACAGTTAACCACTGGTTGAGTTGCCATTACTTGGTGGTGCTTCGCATATCATGGCTGGAACCTCTCCAGCAATGGGATGTGTTTTCTGCACAGTGTTCAAGTGCTGCACCTGCAAAGCAGCAACAGCCTTGTTCACCTTTCATCTAGTGGAGAAATGGTTTCCAGGCTGGCTCCATGCTCACTGGGTGAGCCTGCCAGAGGCCATACAGGCCTTTGGGATGCAAGAGATCACCTCTCTGTCAATGCTGGCACAAACGTTTGCAACAATTCCTAGCTAAGTGAGAACTTGTGGCTGTTAATAAGGAGCCTGTCCCTACAGGCTAGTTCTCCAGCATCAGACTGCTTTCTTTTCCAATCTGTATACCTCCTTTAAAAATGTTGCCTCTGAATCAGTCACCAAGAACGTAAAAAGGTTATTTCTATCTCTGGATGGACATGTAATGAATTTTTATAGAAGAAAACCTGCAGTTTTCTGTCTTTCACATTGGCAGTCTTCCTGCCGTTTTATTCCGCATGGAACAGAGCAGCTGTCTGGAACGTGCATATGTTTAGCTGCAGTTGCATCCACAGTGACAACCAAAAATAATACAGGAGGGAGATAATTAACATATTGCTACTTTTCCCTTTGTACTGTGCTGCTTACAGATATATTTACTAACATGCTGCTCTATCATGGCTCCCATTAGAGTTATAAAGTTTTCCTACATATGGGCTTTAAGCTTTTCTAAGCAGAAATTTGACTTTTATTAGAGAAACTTGATATAAGACAGTAATTTCAAAACTGACTTATTGCACACTTATTGGCTCAATTTGTGAACTTTTATAAGATGTCATTATTTAATTCCCAGAGCCTGCTTACAGCTGCTGCTGGTCTTCTTGGAACACCTTTTTGCCTTTGCAAAATTGCATGCTACAACCCCCTCCAGTTGGTAAACACACAAACAGACCATTGAGCTCTGAAACAAAGTATTCTGTATGCTTCTGTAAGTGATCCTATTGCCCGCTTGAAGGATTGAGTCAACACTTCTGAAAACCAGAGTTTTCTGTGTATGACCATGCAGGCAATGGGTTATCTCCAGAGCCAAGATTGCCTCCGGTGTGGTTGGGACAGCAAGTGCGGCTGGAATCATGTTATGGTGCAGACGTACTTAAGGTATTTTGAAATGAGGTGGCTGAAGTACTGGGACGAAGCCAGCATCTGGGGCTGTGAAACCAACTGAGAAGCTGGCTAAGCCTGTGGGCAGTCAGCCACCTTGCTTTCTGCACTGCCATGGCTGCTTGCATGCATTGTGATGCCTCCAAGCTTCTCAGCACTGCTGCACAGAGGAAGAGGAGGAGGTCCAGAGGTTGGCTCCAGAAAGAGTCTGGCCAGCTGTCTCAGTAGCAGGCATTGCCCCACACGTCTTCACCTCAGGGACAGCAGCAGCTGAACAGGACAGTTGTTAGTCCTGTGGGTATTTTCTGTACCTTATGCAGCTCTCAGCAGCTGTTGCTGTGCTTGTACCAGTCCCTAGCCTCAGGTCTGCAGGCTGGTGAGATTAAAGCTAGTTCAAGCGTGTCCATGTTGTCTCTGCTGAAGCTCACAGGCAGACAGGGGTGAGGAACTGATGACATTTAGTAAGTCTGGGGTAGAGGGGAAGGCACTGTGCTAGGTTGTAAATCAGGAGTAAGCAGATCCTTGCTACCCTTTGCATCCTATGTCAAAGTTTTCCCTCAGTATGGAGAGATTTCAAAACTTTGTCCTGTCATGTGTAACATGTCCTGAGTAACATCTCCAAGTCTGGTCTCCTCATAAGAGGTCAGTTTAACATCCCTGTTTCATGAAGAGACCCAAACTGGGCTGTGAAGAAGCTTAAATTTATTTTAATTGCTATCATCTTGCAACATTCACAAAAGGATCTTTAGTTATTATCATCACAGAATTTTTTTCTGGAGTTACTTCCCTTGAAGAACCAAGCAAGCACAGCCCAGAATTACACTATTTTGGGCCAAGGGAGTTGATAAGGAAGGAGGAAATGCTAATGGTTCTCTAAATCATTCTGACAGTTGGCTGACATTGTCTTTAATCTTATTCACCTATCTCCGAGGAACCTGCAACGACTGGTAGCTTGTTCTTGCTGTAGCTGATTTTCTTTTCCATATGTCTCAGCATTCCTACATCTGGTGCAAGAAACCATAACAAAGCAAGCAAACCCATTACATTGCAAAAACCAAATGTGAAATGTTCTCGTGTGTGCTGTGTATGTGTGTGTTTTAAAATGTGGCCATTTAGAGAAGTGTAAGAAGGCGGGAAACAGCCAGATTCATTTCATCAGACATGTGGAAGGATGCCTTGGTTGGGAGGCTGGTTCAAGGCACTCACTTGGTCTCCAGCCACTGAGAGCTCCAGGCTCTTCTGGAGGGAGGTGGAGAACAGAACCCTGGAGACCAAAGTCAGGAGCTCTGAGTGTAGCTGCACCCTATGGGGCTGCCTCTCTTGCACCATCCTCAGCATAGATTTTTTTTTTACTTGATTAAACTTCTGTTCAAAATACACTTTTGAAACTTGCCCGTTAAAATGCAATTTCAGAACCAAGGTGCTGATATAACTTTAATTACTCTTGCATTAATGCTAGTGATTCAGCTATTCTGAAACAGTCAAACTTATTTCATTAAATATAGCCATTTATAGAGTGTATAGTCAGGGTAACCAAAATCTGTTCCTGCCCTAATGGGAGCCATACCTTATTTTCTGAAGCTCGGGGTAATTTCCTCTGTAGACTTGCCACCCTTCCACCAGCTAATAAGTACAGTATGCTGAAGATTAAAAACACTATTCAAGATCCCAGGTGATAATTTGGCAATCCTGCAATGGGAACATGAGTTTTCACTGCTTATTTGTTTGCTTTGTAGTGTTTCAGTCTGTAACTCTAATGTTTTGATTCAATACCTGGTAAGATGTCCTATGAGATGTTATGATCTCTGGAGAACATAAACATGTTCTCGTCATTGTGAAAAGCTGGAGATCACTCAAACCCAGTATCTTGTTTCTAACAGTAGTTTGCAACAGGCATGAAATGATAGAGTACTAACGCAAGGTATGTAGAGCTTCACCCATCTTCCCAGCCTCTAGAGATCAGTGGCTTAATGATACCCTACGTAGACATCTACTATGATTAACAACCTGAGATAGACCTACCTCACATAAATCTGTCTAATTCTTTTTGGCCTCCATAACTTAACTGCATGCAGTATTAAAAAATATATCTGTACAGGCATTTTAAACGTCTGAAACTTTCAAAGGTTTCACGGGGCAAAAGATAGGTCCAAAGACAGTTTGGCTACCTCCAAACAGTAAATAACAATTTCATATTCATCTTGCCACTCCACTTACAATACTGTTGGTGCCTCTGTAACATCACTTCTGTCACTTTTCCAAACTGAGGACACCTGACCTTAGTATTCTCTTGAATGGTAGGTGCCCTGTAAGCTGAGGGACAGGATGTCATTCAGAGGGACATGGACAAGTCTGAGAAGTGGATGTGTGTGAATCTCAGAAAATTCAACAAAGTCAAGTGCAAGGTCCAGCCCCTGGGTCGGTGAAACCCCAGTATCAATACAAGCCGAGGGATGAAGGGATTGAGAGCAGCCCTGTGGAGAAGGACTTCGGCGTGTTAGTGGATAAAAAGCCAGACATAAGCTGGCAATTTGCACTCACATCCCAGAAAGCAAATCATATGCTGGGCTGCACCAAAAGAAGTACGCCCAGCAGGTCAATGGAGGTGATTTTTCCCCTTTACTCTGCTTTTGTGAGACACCAGCTGCAGTACTGTTTCCACCTCTGGAGTCTTCAGCACAGGAAAGTCATGGACCTGTTGGAACAGGTCCAGAGGGCCACAAAAGTGATCTGAGGGCTGGAGCACCTCTCCTATGGAGAAAGGTTGAGACAGTTGGGGTTGTTCAGCCTGGAGAAAAGGAGGTTCCGTGGAGATCTTATAGCAGCCTTCCAGTACTTAAAGGGGGCCTGTAAGAAAGAAGGGAGCAATCTTTTTATCAAGGCCTGTTGTGATAGGTCAAGGGGTAATGGTTTTAAAGAAGGTAGATGTAGACTAGATATAAGAAAAATAAGAAATATTATGAGAATAATGAAACACTGAACAGGTTGCCTAGAGAGGTTGTAGAAGCCCCATCCCTGGAAACATTCTAGATCAGGTTGGACAGAGTTCTGTCCTGATCTGAGCAACCTGAAGATGTCCCTGATCACTGAAGGGAGGTTGGACTGGATAGTCCCTTCCAGCTCAAACCATTCTATCATTCTGATTCTATGTGTGATTGTTCTGTTTGTCTGTCTTTGTATTTTCTCTAATTCTAGTACACTGATTCACACCAGTTGAGGATCTGGTCCAAAGATGTGTACTTACCCATATATTTAAATATACACTGTTCTCCAGGAGAGGTAATCCATGTGTGTAAAAGTTTTTGCAACACAGAAATGCATCTTCATTTTATTTGCTTTATTATGAATGCTGTTGTTGCTTTCAAGGGCAAGCACTGTGACTTTTGCAAATGTCTTTGCCTGTGAGCTTTTCCTGGTCAGACATCATGAGCTTCCCCTGCTATTGCCTTCATTGTCTTCCTTCAGCCATCACTCTGTGGGAAGGCATGCACATTATGAAAGTAGACCTCATTTCCTAAGCAAAATCAAACCCTCTCTAGGTTTTGTACTACAGTGGTCTCTGTACTTACCCTACCAGACCACTGTCAAGAGCTGCACTTATTTTTCCCTCCTAACAATAGTATGTTTTGGCACTTGAATGTCTACAATGCAATCCCACCACCCTCAGATCTACCCCCAGTACACCAGGCATGCAGGAATTGTTTTCTGTGCTGATCACATTCCCACTTCAAGGCTATGAGAAAAATTAGGTTTATCCTTTCCTGACTTTTCTGATAGCTTTGACCGCATGGATAACAATTTCATCTGGGAAAAGCTGTTTCCCTCTAGAGCTTTTTGGGACCTGCACCACAGCCCTTCTCTGTGCTTAATGAGGCCTGTGGGCATCGAGCTGATTTAGTGGAAACTAACAGTCAGAGTTTAAATATGCTCTGATGACAGCTGACTTTACTTGCTAGAGCTGTTGCACAAGGCTTTTGCTAATGATTAAAGCAGATGGGCAGGAGGAAGAAAGCAGAAAGTTCGAATGTGTGAGAGGTGAAAGGGCAGGAGAATTAGCCCAGAGATTTCCTGTGGTCTGTGGGTGTTTTGTGTTGTGCGCTAAATCAAAGAATTGTTTTTAATGAATGAAAGCGCTATACTTCAGCAGCTTAATTACAGCTAGCCTTTTTCTCCTGCCACAGCAGGGGTGGGTGTTATTTTAGATGGGCTTGTGTTGGAGTATAAAATAGCCTTGCTTTACCTTTGTGGGGTGTTATTCTGCAAATGCTTAATTTGGGGTGACCCGCCAAAAGGCCGGGCTGTGAGACATCACTCCAACTGAGCAGTGTGGCATCGCATGGGGCAGCGGGGAAGGCGGGGAGGAAACCCTGGTCTGGGCTGGGCTAGGTGTTAGCCAGCAGCTGCCCACAGAGCAAATGCAATTCTTGCATCTGCTCTACTGAAAATTTGCAGGGTTTTCTTTACATTGGACTTCATGTCGCCCTCCTACCATACTGTTGTCTTTAATTTATGGGTACTGAGCAGCTGCTATCACCCCTGCCACAGTGATGTGCCTTCCCAGTGCCCCCCCATCCACCTTGGAGGGGAGCAGAGGAATCACAGAATTGCCTAGATTTGAAATCAACTCCAATCATTAATTTAACACTGACAAGTATTTGACTAAACCATATCCCTATTCTTGGGGAGCACAGCCATCTTGTATGCAAGAGTTTGACCCCACAGAGGGCATACTCTGGTTATGGGGTGTTATAAGGATAAATGATCCCAGGGTAATGCTCCGAGATGCCTGTTTCTCACCAACTCTTTCTTAAGCATTACCCATAGCATTTCTAGATAGTCTTATTATCTTTATAAATCCCTATGTATTTTTAAACCTTATTTTTTTACCATTGTTCATGTCCTGTGCTAAAGTACTTTGTGCACTCGTTTTGCATTTTGCTCAGGTTTAAGTATCATATTTGGATTTTTCTGAATGACTCCCCAAAGGTCCTGATTCTACTTTCAGTTGCCAGAGTATTTATGTAAATGAACTCGTAACTACATTAAATTCTGCTTTATGTGTCCAAAGTGATACCAAAATGTTCTCTTTTACCCTCCAGCAAGGAAAACATATAATATTTTTTAATACTATCTTAAGAAAAATTGCAGTACAACTGCTGCTATATTTACTCCAGCATCAACTGCACTGCAAATTAAATTAAATGCATTCTTCTGTCAAGGAAAACATCTGCAATTCAAAGCAAAAATTGTGTTTGCTTTGGTGAATTTTATAATTCAAACCTGAATGGAAATGATTTTGTATAAACATATGAGGAAAAAATGTAGTGCTACCTGCCCAAGTTCTTTCAAGTTGTTTATTTAATACCTGTTTTTGTGAGGAGTTGGCTACATATCTGTGTTAGCTTGAAGATAAGATTTATTCCACCCCCCCAATGAATTATTTCACTAGGTAAAAATTAAGTCTATATAAAAATATCAATGAAACAATGAAAAAAACTGTTTGTAACTTAGATTCTCCAGAACTACTCTGTCTGGAAAAAACACTTCATTTGATGATTCCAAATGATGATGGTGATGATGATGGTGATGATGATGATGATGATATAAGGAAGTGCTATAAATATTACAATATACAGAAATTTTCCAGAAAAGCAAAATTAGCCTCTCTTTCTGCATCTGTTGGTATTTTATTGTTGCTTTCACTTGCCTATTCCCTGTAATTTAACATTTGGAATAGTAATTTAACCTCTCCAATAAAACTATGAGAGTTTCTCTCTTTCTTTTTGATTGAGAGTCTGAATATTTTTTGTTCTCTGTTCTGGAAGAATCTATTTGTTGTGAAGAAATTCACCTTTAAAAGGCTGTGAGGATTTTTGTACATTCTGGTGAAGATAGGTAAATAAAGATCAGGAAAAACCTTGTACTAAAAATCAGCATGATTTTCCATTTCTATTTGTGCAGGCAGACTAAAGCCTCAGATAAAACATTTTATGGAGTTTGGCTTAAGATGAGAAAAAGAACCAAACCAAAATAACTTTTGTTCTTGTGGAAAAAAAAAAAAAAAAAAAAAAAAAAAAAAAGAGAGAGAGAGAGAGAGAAAAACCCCAACAACTTTTGTTTCCGTAATATCTCTCCAGCTTTGATTTAAGCTTTAGTTTCATTCAAAAGAAACCACTTAGCTTTGTCTGGTTTGAGAGTCATAATCGTACAAAAAAAACATGTTTTGCCAAACACAATAAATCAGCCCAAGTTCAGTCTAAATTTGTCTCACATTTTTTCCAAATTCAATAAATATTTAGCAGGTTGGACAAAGGTTTGAGGTTTCTAATGGATTCCCTTACTATGTTTGGCCTCCTTTGATGGTTTGATGCAGAAAGAAAACACAGTTCTGCTGAAATCTAGAAGTTAGTGACCAAGAGAGAAAGATGGAGTTCTGCACAGGCATGTTTGTCTGGTCCACTGGAAGTGTTTAACCCATGAAAATCTCTGATGGAGTGTTCTGGTAATAATGAGCAGTGTTCCATGTTGTAGGCATTATGAATGTTTTGGTAGTACCCCAAGTCCCCATTCCCCCACCTGAATGAGCTCTTCTCTGAGTGATGCTGTCTAAATTCACATCCTTTGACTCAGCCAAAGATTTTCTTTTCCTTGGGTGATATTGTGTAAAATTATGAAACTATGTAGGATGCTTTTAATCTCTATTTATGCATAAGATCTTCTTGGTATCCTTGTATTTCTGTAACTGGTTATGTATTTACTGAGCCTGGAGACATTCCTTCCTATCAATGGAAAGATTTGTAGTTTGATGGATATTCTCAATTTCTTGAGGAAATAGGGAACTGTGGTGATCATGTGATTTAGAGATTGAAAAATCCTGATTTATAATGGTGCTGTGAAGTTTGTGACACTATCTTTCATTTTATAACTTAGTCCTGCCACCCATTCAGATTAGTTTCATTTTAGCTTCCTAGTAGAAATGCCTTTGGTGAATCAATATTGTCAAATTTCCTTGAGTACACAGAACTGTGAAATTTTCCTTATGGCAATTTTGGGATTAGGGAGTGTTAAAAACAAAATCGACAAACACATGAAAAACCAAAACAGTATTGGCAGTAGTGTGTGAAACAATCTGACACAAATTATGTACATAGATCAAAGTTAGTGTTCAAATTTTTAAGAATTAATTAAAGTTTGGGGTTTTTTTCCTCTGCCATATTAAGTCAATATTATCACTACATTTGAGAAAACAGCTAAAGAAATGTTATTTTAAAATGTGATACAGTCTACTTTTGCTTTAACCGAACTACAGTTAAAGGAAGAGACACAATTACAGCAGGAAAAATATTATCTGCATTTGATGTCAGTAGAAGTAGAGAGTTGATTTTAGCTACTTCCCATCACAAAACTAAAATATTATTGCTAGTGAAAATTAGTCCAGGCTACTGGTTGTGCTTGTTTATGGACACTTTGGTCCTGACTTCTGTAAAACTGTGAGAGACTCCTGCTCTATATACTGTGATGCAGCATAAGCAAACACCGAGAAGGATATAAAGCTATCTTTCAGTCACATTGCACGTAGCAACATATGATGGCAATTATGAAAGACAATGAGATTGGACGAGGCAATATGAACAGGTACTTGAAATATCCAGGGCTGGCTCCAATGCTCCTGGTTTTGTTTAAAGCCCATGCATTGCCTGTGTGGAGATGCCAGTGGGACCTCGAGATGGGGGCGAAACAGTGCTGGGACTGTTGGGCATAGTCTGATTTATGTTCAGAGTCCACCTGTGTTCAGAGCTGTGTTTGTGTTACTGGTTTATCTCTGGATATAACAGTAGGGGAGAATTGAATGTGCCTAAAGCCAAGATGAACTTTGTTTTCAAGTTGCTACATGAATCTACCATCTGACCCAGGGAAACAAACAAACAAACCAACCCCTAGTTTCTTTGCAGCTGTCCTTTGCAGCTGTCTTTGGAAGGAAGAGCTATGAAAAAAGCAAAACTTTTTTTTTCCCCTAAATGTTCTTAAAAGTGTATGGTGTTATTTTTCTAAAATGATCAGTTTTCTCACTTTTCATGGTTGCCCGGGTACTGATTAATCTCAGTTGTTTGTTCTGGATTTGATTTGATATGATTTGGCCATTCTTTGATTTGTAGTAACGGTTTATCTCTGGAGGGGTGAGTAGTGTCTGTGAAATACGTCACATAGGCAAAGAGGAGACAGCACACACAAAAATTTTGAAGCCAAGAGAGAAATCAAGAAAAATGAGATCCAGACATTAAAAGAGAGCCCTGGCACTTCAAATTCTGAGAGCAAGGAAGCTTGCAAAAGCAGGAAGCAAGAGAAAGATGCATTATATGATGTGTATTTTATTTCACTTCTGAAATGGCATAAGGAGGAGCTATGGGTAAGATTAAAGGAGAGTGGAAGGTGCCAGGATGAAAGAGGGACCCATGCATAAACCTCTGAGTCAAGAAAATGATTTGTTACTTTGTTTTTCCATACTTTGCTCGGGGAAGAAGGAGGGTTGGGATGTGAGACAGTGAAAATACTGGTGTGGAGAAATAAGCACTGCTCAGAGATTGTCTCCCATGGCCCCGAATGGGGCACGGCAAAGGCAAGAGGAGCCCCCCAGCCAAAGACAAGGGGTGGCAGAGAAAAATGAGTGCAGAAATCCCAAGGTGGAAGTGAAGGCTGAATGGAAAGTTGAGACCCGTCAGTTCTGTGAGGAAAACTAATTTACGGAGGGGAGAAAGGAAGTGAACAAAAAAAGGGAGTAAAACATGTTGAAGACCAGAAAGTAATTTAGAAAAAAGGCTTTTGCATAAAGGGGACAGCATTTGCTACACGTAGCCTGAGAGAACTAAGCCTGGATGTGTGGGAGCCAGTCCAAAACTCTAAGTTAAAAAAGGGTAAGAAAACATACCAGCAGGAGTGCTGAATTGAGATCAAGAGCAAGCATCCTCACAGGTCACTGGAAAATCAACTTCTGCCAGTCATTACCTCACTGTGACCACAGATATCTTCTAGCCAAAGTGTAAAGAAAAAACACATTAATCTCAGATATCATTGTGTGTGAATTCTAGATCTGATACCAAGTGAGGTACTTAGGTCTGATCGGCTTCAGTAAAGAGATAGCGTTTGAGTCCTGATTTTGGCTTGAAACTGTCTGCTTTGCCATTTCATAACATGGGTGTCTGCCCCCGCCCTGCAGGCCCAGCTCCCAGTGGAAAGAAACAGGATTTGTCCTGCATAACTAAGGATGGGAGAATGCCCCTAGCTCCACAAAAGAGAACGCAATGCTCTTCTGAGAAGAGACGGTTCATTTCAGTGTGGCAGCTGCTGTGTGGCAAAGTCCTTGTAGAGCCCTCTGGAAGATGCTGGTGGTGGAACCAGCCACTGTTTTCTTGCATCTTGACAAAATTGCAACAACAAATCACAAGTTTAGGACAAGCTGAAAATGAAGCAGAGGCCTGGACTCCAAATGTTCTTTGTTTCATGGGGTGCAGTGAAAACAATGGTAGGAGCAGTTGGCAGGTCATATTTTAAAGACTGAACTTTTCCATTGTTTCATATTAATTTTCATAAATATTCATTAATGTGACACACAGAGCTGACTTGTGTAACAGTTTGCAGCGTCTGAGGCCATTCTCTTAATATGATTATTTTATCACTTGCACATCTAATAGTGACAAGCTGGGCAAGCTATGTATCAGTCTGCTTCATTCCTCCAACTAATTCAGTTACTCCCGTCTTTTACTTGCTTTATTCCTGCCACATTTCCTCCGTATTGGACTATCTGGTAGATGTTAGGTAGTTGAAGGAAACTCACACTACACCCTGGCTTCTGCCTTTGTAATCATCATAAACATCCCATGTGCAATATCTTCTTTCCATATTATACACACTACGCTTCATTCAACAAAGAATCAGAAAGCTTAACGTATGATGCAGCACTCGCAGAAGAAAATGTATGGATACATTTTCTAGGCAAGTCACCTCTATGTTCTTTCTCCCAACATTTCTTGCAGGCATGTGGCTCCCAGTTCATGTTTGTCTGAGATACAAAGCCTTAGGGATATTTTCTTCTTATCATCACTGCTACTATTCTTATTTAAATAATTATCGTTATTTAAAGAATAGTAGTGTTTCAGAGCAACATTGTCTCAACCACTGTCCAAATGAGTGGCAGATTAAGTGCCTCTATCCTAGACAAATTAAAATCTCAGGAAATGTGAAGAGGGAATGTTCTGGGTACTGAACAGCACTGCATTCAGTTTTTGTCCCCATTATACAAAAAAGATGCAGACAGGCTTGAGAGGGTCCAGAGAAGGGCCATGAAGATGATCAGAGGACTGGAAAGCCTGCCATATGAAGAAAGGCTGAGAAAACCAGGTTTGTTCAGCCTTGAGAAGAGAAGGCTTAGGGGAGAACTTATTACCATGTACCAGTACATAAAAGGTGGCTACCAAGAGGATGGAGACTCCCTTTTTACAAGGAGTATCATGGAAAAGACAAGGGGTAATGGGTACAAATTGCTCCTGGGGATATTCTGATTGGACTCCAGAAGAAAATTTTTCAAGATGGGAAAAATTAGATACTGCAATATTCTCCCAAGAGAAGTGGGGGATTCCCCTACACTGGACAGTTTTAAGACTCAGCTTGACAGGGTGATGGGCCATAGCATTTATACAGTTTACCTTAAAAGGTTGGACTGATGATCCTTGAGGTCCCTTCCAACCTTGTATTCTATGAATCTATGATTCTATGATTTTGATTAAATAAACAAAAAATGGTAAGGAAAGTGAGAAGAAAAATACACTTTCTCTAGAAAGTTTTGACAAAGCTTTGCTAATAAGAAGAGAATGCAGTGTGAAAGGCCTTTGAGACCTGAGATTCAGGGCTGCAGAGATGTGGCCAGTATCCCAGCTACTGGAAACACGCCTTTGCAGACCCAGGTCACTGTTAACCTAATCTCTCAACATCATTCTGTGTGCAAAGCTGAGAAAGGACTGATTGCCATTGTGGACTGAAATACACAGGTACTAACACAGGCTCTTGCTCAGTTCTTTCATGGGGATTCATTACCTTACACAGTGATCAAAAAACAAGAAAGGCACTATTTTTTTCTCACATATATATGTGTGCTACTTCAGCTGAAAAGTTGTCTCAGTGAGTCTTTGAAGTAACTGGGTGGTATACTATAGGTGGCTTATACCAGGAGGTCAACAAAATCCATCCCAGTGCCAAGGCTGGCACTCAGCATGTTGTGGCTGACCAGGACCAGTGCAAGACCTGAAGATGGGAACCAAGGTATTGTAAAGGGGGTGTCTGTGAGGTGCACCAGTTCCTACATCCTGCCTTCACTAATCTCAGGCCACAAGGAGTCCAGAGACAGATGATGCTCAGTGGCATCATGCTTCTCTGAAGAGCAGCATCTCATGTGTTTCTATGGCACACATAATCTCTAGCAAAGAAAAATGAAGTCTGCTTCATCTCCCTTAAAAATTTGCCCACTGCAGGCCTAAGCAGTCTATGCTCGATCAACTCTTCTATTTTGTAGGCTTGCTTCATATTTTCTCTGAAGGCTTCATATGAACCTTCTAGCTATAAAATGAAGCAGTCGGAAGACTCAGAGTGAAGTTTCAGTGTACATGGCATGCCCATCTGAGGGGCAGGGAGTCTACAGCTTGGGCTTTATATCACATAAACAGAATAGAGTCTTTCTGCCACTAGACAAATCCCATCAAAGGCATTTGGCTTGATTTCCAAAATTGCTGAACATCTGTTGTTCTTGCTGACTTCAGCGGATGGTGCAAAGCTCAGCAAGGCCTCAGCAGCTCTGAATATCAAACTGGCTGCTTGATGTCCTGAAGTCTTCCATGGTACAGGGAGGTCCAGAGTGGGTCTGATGCTGGCACGCGACTGGTTATTTCACTACACGGGAAGAAAAAAGCACTCATGCTCTGTGGCCAAACAGGCAATTGATGGGGGAAATGCAGCAGTGGCACAAAAAATGTGGTGCAATCTGAGGCAATCATCACTCCAGCAAGAACAATGAACACCTTCTGGCTACATACATGGCTACATGTGTTATGCATTAGAGTTACACATGTTAACTATACCCATATATTTTTTCCTTCTGTAGAAATAGCCAAAGTCTGGTACCGAAGGGCAGTTGACTGACAGACATAACTGGATCCACTGGATTCATAAGTCTAGAGGCACAGGAGGCCCAAGATGACTGCTGAGCTGCTGACCAGTAGCTTAACCTTGGGTCACTTTTATTCTCTGCTGTTGCTGGTCATCTGTTCCCTGCAGTTGTAAGCTTCTGTGTGGAAACACCAGCAAGAGCTGGGGGAATAGAGGTGTCTATTTCCAGTGAGTGCTGCTGCCTGCTGATGATTAACTTTGTCTTAGAAAGGGCTTCTGTCTCGAGCAGGATGAGTTAGTCAGGAATAGATACAAAGACCAAGCGTAGACTTAGAGATAACAAGGGTGTGAGGAGCTGTGGGAGGTTATTATCCATCTCCTTGACTCAAGACAGGATCTTCTGTGCCAGAATTGTATCTGACAGATGTGCTTCTTCTTACAAAGGCCACCAGAACTAGAAATTGCATGACGTCTCTCAGAAGCACATTCCAGTGCTTAAAGATTCTTATGGCCAGAGGGTTTTTCTAATGCCTGACCTAATTCTTCCCTTCTCCAATTTAAGCATGCTACTACATGTCACATCTAAAGGGAGGTGAAAAGAGTGAGAATAGGTTCTTCCCCTTTGGCAGCTATCATTCAGTGCGTTCAAAGCCTATTAACAATTCTCATCTCAGTTTTCATTTTATTTTAGTCTGAGAAGTACAAAATTTCTTCTCTCTCCTTGTTTCCTTTATCTCTGATTATTATCATTGTCTTCTCTGTGTCTCTTCATTCACATCATTTTGAAGTGCTATGTCCAAGAGCAGATGCAATGCTTCAGCAGAAGTCCTCTAAGTAAGGCAAAGGATGTCTCACAAATGCCACTTCTGTTTGTAAGCCCAGTGTTCACCTTTTCTGCAGTTCCCAGCACCAGTAGCTCCCATTTGATGACTAAGCCAGGGTCATCCATAAGGTTTCTTTTCCGTGGGGTCTGCTGTGTAACAAGCTGTTCATTCTGAGGAATTTAGGCTGCCAGTTGCTGAGGAATAAACCACTCTCAGGACAAACTAAAAAGCCAGTGTTTTGACACATGATTCATTTTGCAGTGGACCATTATTTACTGAGCAAGAACCAGAGAACTTAGCATAAATAAAACTGTTCTTCCAAGTCATGGAGAGCTGTTTGGCCCCAAGGCCAGTTTGATTTAGCCTCCACCGGCCAGGCCCTCACAGCAAAGAAAGCTGCTGGTCCACTAGTAGCAGCTGTAGCAAAAAGGAAAACAGAAGCAGCGAGGTTTGCAAAAACTGGATGATGGCCATACATCTGGTCAAGCCCACTGCACACAACTCGTGATGCAAGTGCTGCTCAATGCAAACAGTCATATGTTTTTAAACCTAGCCTACCTGGAAGCTTTTAGAAATCCCCTGGAGTGCCCCTCTTCAACATTAAAGGACCATCTAATTCCGTGCTAGAACAACATGGAAAAGGGTATGGCTAGTGTAGAAGGGAAGAATCACAGTGTCTTCTCACCAGAAGGCTCCTCTTTGGCCTCCCAGCAGAAACTGATGCCTTTTTCCTTCACTTTTTGTATTCTCTTACTTGGGGATTAGGTTCAAATATTAAAACAAATCAATACCTGTGAAAAAAAATCCCTCTCAGTAAATAGTTTGAAGTGATATTTTACTTTTCACTCAGAGTCCTAGCAATAGCCAAATCAATGGGAGCATTTCAGTTGTCCTCAGTTTGAAAAAAAAACAGTTTACAAAGGCACTGCACTGCTCTACATAAAGTTCACTGTTTAAGGCTTACTCTTTTCCTTATTTTTAGATAAAACACAATCTCTTGATATGACTGTAGTTAAAAAGTACTCTGTGTGTGCATTTTGGGGGGGAAGAGAGAGAGAAACACAGCGGGTTTTATTTTCTTACTTTTAATAGGGCTATTTTGTGAGCCTGAAAAAAAATTGTTAAACTTGCCTTAATTGATTGTTTAAAGTACCATGGTGGATTTGTCTTTTAAACATAGCCCGTGGTTAAAGTTCCTGTTGCATTGTATTTGAAGTAGGTCCTTTGTGCTTTAAAATGAAAACTGTAAAACTTTTGGTGTTTAAGGCTTTCTGACTCCAAGTTAATTGTTTTCCTTTAATATGAGCAGAATTAAAGATATTAAAAATCGACTGCTGGAGCACATAATTGTGGCCTCCCATCTATTCTTCTTGTGGAAATGAAAGGAATATTGAAAGAGTTTCTATTTTACAATACCAGAGGTGGCCAAGCATTTACAACTCTATATATTCTTTTAGTTGAATTCTTCTAAACCTCACGCCTGGCTAGCAGTTTTCTCCCAGACGATTTTCATTTTCAAAACATTCACATCCAATAAACTACACGAAACATAGTGTGAGAGAAAAAAGGGGACAGGAAATGGCTCTGTTGCATGGTTATTACATCCTATTGCCTGTGGGTTGCTTTGTTATGAGTTTTAACTATGTAAATATGACGTATATGACATCAGAATTTAATCTAAAGCTACTAGGTGGGAGATAGAGTGTGACTTTATTGTTAAGGCTAAAATCAACTGGGTGTTGACAGGTCTCAAAAGTCACTGAGTATAAGCTTGAAAAGGAAAAGCTCAGACTGATAAGCTGTTCCTTGATTGACAACTTCAGGCTTGACTGCAAGTATTGAAAACAGTTGAGCAAATGGAGGGAAAAAAGTTTTATTTCATAAGAAACTACACTGGGAAATACAGGAGAATTTATAGGCTGATGTAGCACAAAAACCTAAGAAAAACAGGTGTGAGTTTTGTAAAATCTGGAAACTGGAAAAGGACATTGTCCGTGAATGATTTCCCCATTATGGTTTAATTAACCTTGTAAAAGCCCCTATGCAAAAATAATGCCATGATGCGGGGAAAAAAAATAAAACACTGGTGTCCACTAGCTCTGACTTTCAACAAATCATATGTCAACAGCTCATGGCAAGGAGGTGGGTTGAAAAAAATGAGAAGAAAATAAGAGAAAGGGGTTTCAGTGGGAAATAAATGCAACAGGGAAAACAGCACACTGATTTTTCGTCTTTCTAGTGAAGTCAGACCAATTTTTGGCACTGTAAAATCCATTATGGAGACAGTAAAATAAATACAGTTTAAAGTAGCAATCATGGGTTGATTGAAATGTTATGATAGCTACACATGCTATATCTTATCAAAAATTATCCATAAGGAAGCATTCAATTCATATTGTGCCAATTATCATACTCTGTGCATCATAAACTTTTATTGCTTGTTATGGAATGCCACTCAGCCAACTTTTTCTTCAGATATTGCATCATCAGATTCAGATGGAAAACATATTCTAATGTGGCAAAGTGTTAAAGAAATCTAATACTCTGGGGCTGAATGAAAATGTTAAGGTTCATCTCCTGGATAAGAAAAACAATTTATGAATGCAATATTCATTTCCTGAGGTGGGCATAAGCAAAAACCTCATCTGAAACTTAAAACCGAGATGTTGGCCTTCACTAGTTTCCTTAGTTTAACTCATTGATGTCATGTATTATGGACCACTGCTAAGACCACATCTGGGAAGGACTCACTTTTTTTCAGCTCTCCAGATCACTTTTACAGGGAACTCCTTGTATAATTGCATGTGCTGAGGCTTGAACCTCGAGGGCCAATGGATCATGTTTCACTTTTAATATATTACTGAAGAATATCAAAATAATCTACTTGTTTAATCTTGATCATGCCAGCTGATTAACACTTTGACACCCTGAATCACATATGTTAAGTACTACAGGGTAAGGTTTCAGTGAAGCATACAAACTATAATGAGGCTTTGTGAAGTTACAGATCCAAGGTTAATATATTTACTTAAGCATTCACAGTACACAAAGCAGTGCTGTATCAATCAAAAGACAACTTGGACAACATTCATAAAAAGCACCCATTGTACATATAGGTAGGTGACAAGGTCAGCAGCAGCTTGCTGGGATGAGGTGGGAACATGCCTTCTGAAGGAGGTGACAAAGTGCTTCTGAATGCTCTTTCAGGGGCTTCACAAGTAAAGCAGGAAGGTACAGTGATAGGAATTCAGTCCAAAGGACTTGTGGATTTGTGACTTGTGATGGAATCTTGACCATTTCTGGTGCATGTCCTATGTGGAAGCTATAACATCAGTGAACAGTAAGACTCCCCAGAGCTGCAAGGGAACATTTAGGAGCAGCTGAGCCAGGGGACATCCTGAGTAATGCCCCCAGGTATAGCTGACATGTTGAGGACCAGATCAAATTCTCTTCTCTGATGATCAGCTTGCAAGATTTGTAGTGTGCACCTCTTCATCCCACCAAAAGCCCCGTTGAGTTCATTGACTATTCATAAAGGCAAAGTAACTTAACACGGCCCTAGAAGAAAACCTTTCTGAAGGAGATTTTGATTCTTTTCTTTCTAAATTCCCCTAGTTTTCACGTGATGAGTTTACTGGCAGCAACTGCATGGTTTGGTAAGAGCATCCCAGGATAATTATAGATGTAAAATATCACAGAATCACAGAATTACCTAGATTGGAAAAGACCTTAAAGATCAAGTCCAATCATTAATGTAACACTGACAAGTCCTCGACTAAACAATATCCTGAGCACTATGTCTACATGACTCCATGGATTGGGATTCCACCACTGACCTGCAAGCCATCCCAGTGCCTGATAACCCTTTCAGTAAATAAATTCTTCCTAATATCCAATATAAACTTCTCTTGGTGAAACCTGAGGACATTTCCTCTTGTCCCGTCACTTGTTTCTTTGTTGAACAGACTGACCTCTACCTCTCTATGGCTTCCTTTCAGGTAGTTGTAGAGAGTGATAAAGTGTCCCCCTGAGCTTCCTTTTCTCCAGGATAAACAACTCCAGCTCTCTCAGCTGGTCTTTATAAGACATGTGTTTTAGACACCCCACCAGCTTCGTTGCCCTTTGGACACACTCTAGTACCTCAAGGTCCTTCTTGTAGTCAGGGGCTCAAAACTGACAATGGGACCCAATCACAGAATCACAGAATGTCTTTGGTTGGAATAAACCTTCATGATCATCTAGTCCAACCTTTGACCCAATATTGCAAGCTCACCACTACACCATGTCCCTAAGCACAAGGTCCATACACCATTTAAATGCCTTCAGGGATGGTGACTATACCACTGCCCTGGGCAGACCATTCCAAAATTTGATAACCCTTTCAGTGAAGAAATGTTTCCTAATATCCAGCCTAAACCTCCCCTGGCACAGCTTGCACCCATTCCCTCTGGTCCTGTCACACATCACCAGGGAGAAGAGGCTGTCCCACTCCTTGCTTCAACCTCCTTTCAGGTAGTTGTAGAGAGTGATAAGGTCTCCCCTCAGCCTCCTCTTCTCCAGACTAAACAACCTCAGCTGCTCCTACAGGACTTGTGATCTAGGCCCTTCACCAGCCTTGTTGCTCTTTTCTGGACAGGCTGCAGCACTTCTATGTCCTTCTTATAATGAGGGGCCCAGACCTGAATGCAGTATTCAAGATGTGGCCTCCCAGTGCCAAGTACAGGGGGATGATCACCTCCTTATTCCTGCTGGCCACAGTGTTTCTAATACAAGCCAGGATGCCACTGGCCTTCTTGGCCACCTGGGTGTATTGCTGACTCGTATTTAGTCAATTACTGATCAATATCCTCAGGTCCTTTCCCAACTTGCAGCTTTCCAACCACACATCCCCAAGGCTGTAGCTTGCCATGGGGTTGTTATGACCTATGACCAGGACCTGGCACTTGGCTTTGTTGAACCCAGTGCAATTAACCTTGTCCCACTGATCTAACCTCTCCAGGTCCTCCTGTAAATCTTCCCTACCCTCCAGCAGATTGACACACCCACCTAGCTTGGTGTCATCTGCAAATTTACTGAGGGTACACTCAATCCCCTCATCCAGATCATTAATAAAGATATTGAAGAGAACAAGCCCCAGTACTGAACCATGGGGAACACCACCTGTGACTGGATGACAGCCAGATTTAGCTCCATTCACTGCCACTCAATATGACAATGTAAAAAGGAGTGAGACAGTGTGCTTGACTCTGATATTCCATGCTGGTCCAAATATATGTTCCAGACTTCATTCATCTGGATCATGCATTTTTGAGAAGCAAGTAATGAGAGACAGTAGGTTATGGTCAATTTATCTAATGTTTATGATGAAATAGGGAAAGATCTGTACTTAGCTTCTTCCAAGCACTTTTGCAGGTTTCTCTGTCTGTCCTGCAGTTAAGACCAGGTGAGATATCCTACTGTAGGAGACCTCTCTTCTAAACATTGGAGAATCTGTACCTGCAGGTGTTAAGTCTGCTGGTGTTAAGTCTGCTGGTGTGTCATTAAAGATTTACTCCCTGTGCAGGGATCCTGTATTGCTCTAAGCACTGCCCCAATGAGACATCTCTATCAATGGGCAGTGAGTGGGGCAGGAGCTACTTTGTTCAGTACGGTGAGTGTGGGACCAAGTGGGTGTTACTCTGCCTGGTGCTCCCACAAGGGAATTTCTAACAAGGGAAGTTGCCAGCCTTCCCTGATGCCTCACTAAGTATATCATCCCTTCACCTAGTTGAAAGCCCAACATATGTACCACACACCTCAAAAGTCAAGAGGAGAAAGAACATTGCAAGATGGCTGATGCTCTGCAGGTGTCCAACTGTTCCACTGAGAAGAAAGCAACAAGGATCCTGACGGGCTCAGTGAAAACCAGCTGCTGTAGCCTCTGATGGTCCCTTCTTTCTATTCCTGTGCATCTCAGTTATACCCCAAAACACTGCTGCTGATGCTCATGCAGAGCTGTGTCATCTTAGGAAACAACTCCTGTGCTGCTTGTAGAGCTCCCTGTGCTTCAAGAGTCATAGGTTGGCCAGTTCTGTTTCTTTTTCATCATGTTTATTTAGCTGCCTGCACTAAGAAAAAGGCAGCCTGCTCCCAGAAGTGCATATTTCCATTCTGTGAAATACAACCTGCTCCCGAGTCCTTGATCTCTCTTTCCCAAATAAGAAATCTTAGCTATTCCCAGTTTTCACTGGTGGAGAATTAGTTGGCATCGATAACACGTACATGATACCAGGCTCCGCTGCTATAATGCCTCTGACTCACCCCTGCATCCAAGTATTCTAAATTAAAAACTAGGAGTCTAGAGAACATCCATTTCTTTACATGACCCATTTCTCTCCTAGGCTCCATTTTTCCTTCTTGCATGAAATCAAGAGCGAGGTTTGCAGAACTCAACAGTGGATTATTTCTGTTCTTTCTGAAGCCAGCAGGATCACAGTTAAGCCAAATACGAGCATTTTAAAAAGAAATTAACCTAAAAATGGGTAGGCAAAAATAAATAGTTTCCTGAATGTGCTGTGGAACTTGAGAGTTTCTGTAGGTCCTTCTATCCCAGCAGTATACTGGGAAAGCTACTGTTCTTCCTTCATACAGAGAAATACTCTCTATCTCCTCTCCCCACTTCAGTGGCAGGCACAGCCAGGTTCCCTGTATTAAAGAATGAGTTGTTTTGTTGGGCTTCTTTCTTTGTTTTTAGCTTGTTTGCTTGATTATTTTCCAAATCAGCTGTTGCTGGTTACAAACACAGCAAAACACAAAGTCTTCATCACAAAAGAGAATAAATGCAATCAAGTGGCTAAGGGCTGTTTGCCATCCCAAGGGCCATGATAAATGGGATTTACTCAGGGGAAAGAAAAAAAGAAAGTACCCCCAGTTGCATCTCTCAGACTTTTATTAGGCCTTATACACTCACTTTTTGAATGCATATTTTTTTCCCTTTTTTATTAGACTGTAGTGCCAGAACTCCTACCTCACACCTCTGGACTCCTTTGGCAGTGTCATAAAAACAGATCCATCACCCACCACCAGACACAGTCCAACAAACCAGTGACAAAAGAATATAACCAAAACTGATTCCTTGGGCAACAAAAAAGAGCAAATAGTTGTGCAACATACTGCACATTTTTTAAAAAACTCGTTTTGGAGTAAGACTATTTTTCCCATTCAGTTACGCTTCAAATCTGACACAGTATACAGGAACATTTGTCAATGAATTTCATAATCCTTCTGACAGAATTTACCACTAAATTGCTGCTGTTGTTACAGCTGCAGGAAGACTAGGGGCCTTCATCCAAAACTCAGAACTAAAAAAGATGTGGGAACTCAATACTAGAAATGATGTGGGAACCTCAGCCATGCAGAGGATCCAAAGGGGGAGAAGGAGGGCATCTCCTTACCTCCACTTGTGTCTCTCCTGGAGAGCTGGAGGTACACTGCAGTCAGAGCACCAGGTCAAAGAGCCAAACACTTCCAACTGTTGTGAGTTTGATCTGGGAATAAATACCTTGGCAAACCATTTGCTTCAGTAGCAAATTAATGCATGTGAAGCAAATATTCCTGGCTGCTCAAATAGTGGATGCAACCTGTAATCAGCTTGGCAGACCCATGCACCTCAGGTCTCAGCAAAGGAGTGATGTTGATCTCAGCTACTTGTGCCTCTGGCACCAAGGGAAGAGACGAATGGTTCAGGTGCTCGAGCAGCCAAGGTGGTTGTAGAGGAAATGTGATCCCATTCACTGAGGTTATTAACAGTTATGTTGTGCCCACTGTATTTTCAGTGCAACTGTCCATCTTCATTCTTCCCCAGGCATTAGTAATGTTCCCTTACAACTGTATCTCATTCTTGCCAGTAAAAACAACTCTGCCTAATCCTTCTGCCAGAGGTTGTAAAGCAGTAACAGGGGCCAGGTCCAGCATTTGGGGTAGCCTGAAGAGGGTGTGACAGCTCTATCAGCTTTATTCCTACTCTGTTTTAACTCCAGGGCCTCTGCATAAATGGTAGCTTGCTCTGGAGCTTGACTGTGGAACAAACCAAAACATCTCCTCCAAGAAGAAGACAAAATACAGAGGAGAGGATGCCTCATGTGAAGGTCCTGTCCTCTGAGAGTGGCAGTGGGGATGTGAACCAGTCTACACCAGTAAAGATCTGGCAGAGTCCCCAAAACAGATTGGATATAGCCTCTAAAAACCAGCCAGCCACATCAAACATTGTATCTAAGAACAGAGAATAACAACCTGGCACCTGTGAAGTGCCTGACCCCTCCACTGATATGATGTGGAATGAAAGGGTTTTGCTAGGGGAGCAAAGGACCAGCAACAGTGTATGTGTATGATTAATGTAATTGTTCCTGACAATGAATACAAGGGAACTCTGCTCCCTGTCTTCTAGCACTAAGAGTTAATAAGCAAAAGCATTTGGTATTTGTCCCTTCTTCTTCCCCTAAGTCCTCCTCAAAGTTGGCTGCCAACAGGTATTGTCATCTTAAACTATGACACTATTAGCAAGTTAAATAGACCTTCCTTGGGTACTTATAGCAGGAAAAAGCACTCAGGTTATTCTTGTACTCTTCAGAAGAAAGAGAGTACAAACCTCTCATTTCCTTATTTCTAGCAATATGTAAGAGCAGAAAATTCCTTTCTCCTTGACTTCCTTATAACAGGAATTCGAAGTAAACCATCATAGTCCAATGAAGCTGGTCAGCTGGTCCAATGAAGCTGGTCTATATAGAGGCAGGTCCTCACCCCTGCAACCTCAGGATTTACACTTCTAAGTAACTAATTGAAAGATACTATGGTGTCCTCACCAAAAAAGACTTTTTTGGACATTATTTACTTTGCTTCTCTGCTCTCAACTGGGAGACATCAGGCCTGTGAACACATACCTTGCTTTTTAGCTTTTTCTCATACACTACAATGTAAGGAGTGAGATCAATGAACACTTGTTTGGTTTCTGTAGTGAATGCTGAAATGCATAAATAGACAAACTGCAAGCATGTCAGCTGTGTTTGCTTAATGAAGTTAAGTATAGCTCAGTTTCTAAGGACTGACATATCTCTTGCCCATCTTTTCATTTGCCTTCTTGTAGGTGCTTGGCTTGTCTGGAAGGGTTTAAATTATATGAAGGAGAAGAAAATAGAGGGACACAGGAATCAAGAAAGATGAGAGGTCTGAAGGGAGTCTGCTTTTCCTAAACTGTGTGCTTTCTCCAGCATGAGGTGCCTCATAATTCGTTATATGTTATCCTCAAAAATGTAAATAGGAAAAACAGTGGTTTATTCACTAAGTTTAAATCTATGCTAAAAAGCAGCAGTAAATAGATTCATGTATTTACTTACTGACTAAACTTTGGTAAAATTCTGCTTGGAGTTAAATCAATGTAAATTTGGAGTGATTCCATCCATTTTCAGTGAGAGCAACTTTTCTCACTCCCAAAAGCTCATTAGGTTCCTTCAACACTTATTCTTTATTTTGCCAAGATAAAGATTTAAATGTTTTGATTTTTCAGTTCCATTTCTAGAATGCAGTTGTTCTATGTTCTGACAACATATGGCATGAATATGTTCTTTTCTATTTAATACAGGAAAATTAGTCAAAAGTTCAGCCTTGCTTTAATGGTTTTCATTCCCTTGTAAATGCTTTAATTTTTTTTTTTTTGATTGCCTCTGAGCAATGTCAAAAGCCAGGACCAAGAAAAAAAAAGTCATTCCACTGAAGTGTCTTCCTACTGAAGTGCTGGCATGTCCAGTAAAACAAAAATTTAGGAAAGGAGCATTTTCAATGTTCACTTTGTTGGACAACGGGCCTGCCTTAGTAGGGGTTTCAACAATGAAATGATTGTACATGTATTTGCTTTAATGCCTCTGTTGTTATCATGTTTTTTTTAACGGTGGTGGTGGTTGTTGCCAGATGTTCTGCTCAACAATGCTTCAGCACACATGGGAATGCTTGTGATGGCCAATCAAGTGGGCTGGCAAAATAGAAACAGATGGTCATGGATGTGTGCTCTGACACATCTTTAATGAAATGGAGCCCTTGCATAGATGATTACACTGCACTAATCACCGTTTGCCTATCCTAACGTCCCTACATCGGTTATATACCACCTAGTGACCTAGTTTTGAATTACAACATGTTTATTCATCTAGGCTGGTCTTAGCAGCATTGGCTCGTAGGAAAAGATGGTCCAATGCAGGGAAAAACGGCATGAAAACTGCTGGGTTAACAAAAGCAGATGTAAAAACTGCATCCTGGCTTGAAAAGTACACAGAATGGAGTATAAACGTGCTAATGATTTATTTTCTGTCTTTTACCTTTCAGTGTTTTTTTATTATATAATGTAGGGGCCATGTATCATTGAGCTGCAGCTCATATCTGAATCCAAAGCCACTCGTGGTCCATTATTACAGTGAGAGTCAAAATTTAATAGATGCTCTGTGATAGCAGAGATGCATGCCAAACCTAATTCAAGTTGTACAGCTTCCCTTAATTATCCTGGGGCTCTTAGGTAAACAGTAACTGTTTTCAGATGCAAACGGGGTAGGGAGGGCAGAAATCTTGCAAGAAAAGCTGATAAGTTGGTACCTTATGCAAGGTAATTGCATGACCTTTTGGAGCTTTCCTGGTTTGACATTGAGTTCCAAATTAATTTTTAAATTCAGGAGATTCTAGGGTGACCAACATGCTTTGTCTGATGAGAATCTCCTGTGAATATATATATATGTAATACATATACAAGTATATATATGAATATATATATGGAGGCTGTGAATGTATGCTTAAATACAAAATAATTTTACCAACTCTAATGTTTAAAAAAACCCCCAACCTCCAATCAAATAGCCAAACCCATTTGTTTAAGGAATATTATGTGGCTGGAAAGGAATAACTTGCATAATAACAAGAAACTCTTGCATATGCATCCAAAATAGGGATTCATGTTTTCAGGCTCTCCCTTGCAGCCACAAGAGCTAGAAACATTTCTTTTTTTAGAAATCTAGTTGATATTTGAATAATGAAGAGCTCCACAGACACCCTTAGGAGGCTCACAGTAGCGTGGTGACCCTTGGCATTTATGTACTCAGTAAGTACAATTTGTCTGGGTCCAGAATCCCTGGTGAGGAAGGGTAAATAAGAGAGGGGAAAAAAAACCTCCAGCTTTATGGCTTTTCCTCCTTTGCTTCTACACGTTGCAGAGGACCTTCAGAAACACGGATGCTGTTGATTTTGCCATTGTCAAGGCAACAACATATTTCAGTATTGCATACAAAAGTTTGAATTCAGGCAGGATTTACAAAAGATTGTTAAAATGATGATTGGGGAAGGGACAGGAAGGTCTGTCCTCCATTTAATATAGACCTATGCACAGTGTAGGAGGTGTGCAATGGGTGGAAGCTGAGAAGGCAGCACATGCTGCATATCCAGGTCCCCATGTTATCACCACCAAGAACTCAGTTCCCTCCAACTCGGTGCCACCATACCAAGGCACAGATCTTAATGATCTTGCACTGCAATTAACACAGCCCTAATGGCCACAGCTAAGCATCTTCATTCATCGATGTACCCCTTGAAAGATTCTGGCTGTTCTCCTATTCATGTTTAAACTATTAATGGATACTTTTTGTCTCCTGAGTAGTGCATTATGGAGATTTTTTTCACATATTTAGTGTCAAGTTTTATTCCAGATATCACTAAGTAATTTTGAACTCTTTTTGTTTGGGTTTGTTGTTGTTTGGTTTTGTTTGTTTGTTTGTTTTGTTTGTGGGGTTTTTTGTGTGTTTGATTGGTTGGTTTGGTGTTTGTTTGTTTTTATTTTTCTCATATCTTAGAAACAAGAGGGGGGAACCTTGAAGCCCCACAGAAACTTCCTTTTTTAAAAAAAAACCCTCTGCTGTGAGTTAGTTTTAGGCCAGATGTAAATGGACAGTATTCTTTTAAATCATGTTCTCAAACCCTTTTTGAACTTTTCAAGCAAAAATGGCTCATGTATTTTTGGAAGAGTGCAAAGAATGGAATGTCAGCTTTCAGTTACTGCTCTTAATATACTTAACCATTCAGCATACTGTCATTGGCTCAACTGAAAGTTACTTCCGAAGTAATATAAATAAGACCCAAAAGATGATGAAATAATTCTGAACTGTCAATCTTTCAAGATTCTGATATGTTCTAACAACATTACATAAATTCCAGAGGTCTCAATTTGGAAGTAACAATAATACCACCAAGTATAGCAAATTTTTAAGGCAAGAACTAATGAAGTGATTTGTTCTCTTAACTTCCATTTTGGACTAAAACTTTCAATTTTTCAAGCCAAACTATTTTCAAAATATTGTTATACCTATCCAGTCACTAGTTCCACGTATACATAATTGTATTTATATCCTGGCTTTTCAGACTTAAGAACATGAAAAAATTTGCTCTAATGCTCCTCTGAGTTTCTTGATATTATCTTCTGCTGAAACAAAGATTTTATTTTAAAAAAAGCTTTGTTTCAGCAGAAAAGAATTGCTACAAATATCACTACACTAGGTAATTCAGCGTAGACCTATTCATTAGGCTTTTAAACCACAAATATATTGAATCAATACAAGAATATTACCATCCATGGGTGATGATAATGCCCTATTCTGTGTGGCTGACAAGGGAAATATTTTTTTTTACTTTGCTATTCTAACACCTCCTAAAATAAATTAAATTATTACACATCTTTTTTTATAAACGTCTTGGAAGCAGTGATGCAGTGCCTTGGCAGGGCTGGAAACATAGAAACATAGAAATGCCTGTGTTGGAAGGGACCTCTAGAGGTCATCTATTTCAACCCCCCCTGCTGAGAGCAGGGACATCCTCAACTAGAGAAGGTTGCTCAGAGCTCTGTCAAGCCCCACCTTGAATGTCTCCAGGGATGGGGCCTCAACCACCTCC
>JANHGN010009663.1:75633-88727 GCA_024605025.1 Megaceryle maxima
CTGCAGGGCTGCTCTCTATTGTCTCTTCCCCAAGCTTGTATTGATAGTGGGGATTGTTCCAGCCCAGGTGTAGGACCCTGCACTTGCTCTTGTTGAACCTCATGAGGTTCACCTAGGCCCACCTCTCCAGATTGTCCAGGTCCCTGTGGATGATATCCCATCCCTCTGGTGTATCAACAGCACCATTTTGTGTCATCCACAAATTTGCAGATGTTGATTGCTGGCTTTCTTTGCTGTCAAAATGCATTGTTGACATGCAGTGCTGTTGCACTGCAGAAGTAGCTGCATTACCATGAGTCAACAAACAAAACATGTATGAGTGGGTCTGGATTCCTCACTGTGGAAAATAAAAGGAGATTGAGAAAGAACTCATATATTGTTGCATTAGCACAAAGTATGTACAGTCACAGCTTAATTACATATCAACAGTGAGTGCTCCATAATGGGGCTGAAAAGCTCTTGCTGAAAGCCTGTGTAAAATTGGGATGCAGGTTATGGGAAGAGGAAAGTGCTTCAAATGGTGGCCATAACATCAGCACAGAATGAGAATATCAATGCTTACTTCATTACTTTCTCTGGGGTAGCCTGAAGCTCACTGCTGCTGATGCTCAAGCAGCTACAGCTGTGTTAGAGGGTCTGTGTTGGATTCTGTGGCATATCTGATGTTGATCTGGTCACACTGGCCCTCCTAGCCATGGCCTTTAGCTTCAGCTTTAGCTGAAGTGTAAGCATTTAGCTTAGTCAGTTATTAAAATGCAATTGATCTAAAGGCTGAATTTCCCACTTCAGTCAACTTCTCAGTGTATCCAGCAAATAACAGACTTCCAAAGTCATCCCTTAAATAGGTTAATTAGAAAATTACTTGGTATTTGTAATTGTCTGTTGCTCCAGAACTGATCTTCAGCCCTGAATTTGTACAACAGTCTAGGTGACTTCTTCACTCTCAATATTCTTGACCATCTACAGTCACCATGCTCCTCACAGACATCAAAGTGTCACTATCAACACTATAAGCAGGCTATTAAAGCTTCATCATTTGACTCAGTGCAGTACAGAATACAAACTAACCTGTGTTCTTCATATACTACGTATACCTAAAAAGCAGCTAGTATTTTAGGCATTGCCATTCAAAGATGAAAGAACTTGCACATGTTCTCCATGGCTATGCCTAACTTACGCATAACTAAACCAAGAATAAGAGCACTGGCCATCTCCAGCAATTTGACTACAGTGAAGAATGAGCTCCAAATTCCTTGTCTGTGGAAGCCATTGGAAACTGAAGGTTCTAGGGGCATGCAGACTTAGCAAAGCCTCTCAGATGCAGGTTGCTGAGTGACACCACATATTTGCACATAGTTCAGGCTAGTGCCATTTGTATTGTTGCTATAAATTGCAACTTTCATTATGGTTATGCATTATTTGTGCTACCAAAACACCTAGAAGCTCTTGTGATGGATCATGGCCCTGATGCACTTGGCAGAACAAAATCTGTGCCAACAGCAAATAGATGCAGAATAAAACTTATTTGGAAAAGTTAAATTTACTTTAAAACTCTGTTATAGTTACCTTCCTTATAACACCACCGCCTCATAACAACACCTTAGATGCCTGGGATAGTGTTATGATGAGAGCAAGCTAAAGTATATTTGTAACAAGAATAGGTCAATGGTCCAGAGGGTAGTTTCCTATTATGGGAGGGATAAAATAACAAAAATCAATAAATCTCCAGATCATAAATGTAGCTACAGTCTGGGCAAGGTTGAGAAAATTATTAGCAGAGCCTCATGATGTCTGGATATTGTAGCTTGTAAATTTATACATACATATGTGTGTGGTTATGTACACGCTTGCTATTCATCCCCCACTGAATTCATTGAAATGCTAAGAGAAATGTGCATTTGGTGCTCCTTTCAGTGCTGGTAAAAGAAAAAAGGGAAAAAAAAAAAAACCCACAAAAAATATTAAAAGGAAAAAGAAAAAAGAAAAGAAAAGCAAAAGAAGTAAAGAAGAAAAGGAAGAGGGAAAGAGAAAAGAGAAAGAGGCAAGGGGAAGATAAAACCAGTAACTCCTTGAGAATGCATAGATCTTTACTGCTTTTGTCTTTGAATTCCTGGTTAATTTTTTCATATAACTGACTGTAGAGAGGCCTGAGAAATGGCTGTATGTACAACCTAGAGGTCTGTATGCTTTGATGTCCATGAACTGCTGTGCCATTCAAAACATATATTAAATGTCCTCAACCATTTCATTCACACCTTTATTGTTAGCTATTATCTCCTTTTATAATTTCCTAAATTTCATTAAAACAAAAGGGCTTCATCTCTTCAAACTTCATATATCTAAAGGTTTCTTTTTTAAGCTTAATGTATTCATTTAGGCTCCCTTTGTAATCTGCTGAGAGAAGAGGTAGCTCCAAGGGATGTTTATTCTCAAGGGTCTAGCATTGTTTTGTCCCTAGACCTGCCTGTTTCTTCCCATATTGATCAGACAAGCCTTAGACTTAGATGTTATTCTCTTTTGATATTAGATAGGATATTAGATTAGATAGAAACCTCACCTCCTGAGCCTAAATTTCTTACTGTTTTGACATAATTGTAATGAAGAACATTTTGAAACTCCAATAAAGACATAAAATGTAATTGAAATGCTATGTTCATCCTTTAGTTAACATTAATAGCTAGGTGATTTCTGTTATAGAATCATAGAATCATTTAGGTTGAAGAAGACATTTAAGATCATTTTGTCTAACCATTAACCCAGCACTGCCAAGTCCACTATGTCCCTAAGTGCCACATCTACATGTGTTTTAAATATCTCCAGGGATGGTGACTCAGCCACTTCCTTGGGCAGACTGTTCCCGTGCTTGACAATCCTTTCAGTGAAGAAATTTTTCCTGATGTCCAATCTAAACCTCCCCAGGTACAACTTGAGGCCATTTGTTCTTGTCCTATTAATTTTATCTGGGAGAAGAGAATGACACTCGCAGTCCATCTGCTACTCAGTGATATGGTGTGAGAGTGTAATGGGGAAAAAACCTAATAGTCTCAGGTGATAGAGCTTTTAAAATATATGAGGTGTGTGAGCTGTGTTTTCCACAGGCTGTTTGATGTATTTTCTAGAGATGAGCTCAATCTCAGTCTTGACTGAATGCAAATACTCACTAATTTGAGAAAAGTATGAGCCTTGTATTCAGATGTGAGCTTTGCCCCCCAGCCAGCTCCAAGATTGAACAGATTAGCCTTTCAAAAGACATGACTGGTTTGGAGATCTTTAAAAAATAAAAGAAAAACTCTGGAGAACGTCATGACAGTCTGATGTAGCTGGTGATTCCAAGGCCATAGTCACCCATGTTTTTATTGATTTCTCTTTTCCTAACCCCATTATTGTGTTCCTTTCTGGTTTAGATTAAAAAGTTGTTCTGCAAGAGCAGAAATAATGAAGCCTGGTTTCCTATATATTGTATATAATGCATCCACATACTCTTTCTGCAATATTAACAGATACCCTCATCTTCCTCTCACTGATGTCCACTTCTATATTTTCAACAGTCCTCTAAAACCTAGAGGTGTCCCCATGTAACTCTGTTAAATCCTACCTATGTGCCCCTGCCCCCACCCCTGACAATGCTTTCAGTTCTTCCCCCTGTCCCTGACCACAGCTCTTTCTTCTGTCCCCAGCACCCAGAGGGCAATCTCCCTGCCTTACTGCCAATCTATACCATGCGCTAGGTTATGGGGCAACAGGGTCCCTGTCTTGCCAAGGGAGGAAACAAGAGAGATGTGAGAGGAAACAAGCAGTTATGTCTTTTCTTTTACCTATTTTCCAGTGCAAACTGGCCCATCTATGCAAATGTCACTAAAAGAGTGATGAAGAGGCAGATGGAGAAGTCCTACTGGCAGAAATATTTGCAGTTCTGCATTGCTTATGGTAGATATTGCTCTTCAGCACACCACCACAGTACAGTAAAAGAAAAATACCAAGAGAAGAAGATACTGGGGCAGTATTTCATAAGTCTGAGATAAGGTTTCCTGTTTGCAGGACACTATTTGTTATTAAAAAACCCCACTCTTAAAAGATCAATGATTTTTAAAAAGGCTTTAGGTATTTGTCCTAACAAACTGTTTGCAGTTATAAATAAGGAATGTGTTAAAACTCCTGCCAATTATCCCAACCAATGTAAAACTGTGTATGAGCCTGGAGAGGCAAGAATTTCTCTAGCTGAGGCATTTTAAAAGAACTTAGTTTAACAAGGGTGTAGAAGAAAGCATGGAAAAGGAGCCAGAAAACTTATGAGTAAATGAAATACCTCAATGTTCAGAGTCTAAGTTGGTGTTTAGGAGCTGTCAGAAGATTTATTAAGTCTTTTAACTTTACTACATGCAACAGAGAAATTTAAAAATTATAGATGAAATCAGAGGCCATAGGGGACTCAGGAGAACCAGAGGGCTGCAGAAATTGCATGGTGCTGATCAGTCAGGTCTGAAACAGTCAAGAGTTACCTTGGGACAGCTGTGGGACTTCTCCAAATGCCACTAAGAATTTAATATAAATGATTGCATTGTAGAAACCTGTGTCCTGTCCATCCCTATCTGTTAGGGCTACAGTGGTGTCAGGAAAGAGGGTGAGTCATGTCCCAGGGCATGGGGAACAGGAAATTATAAGACTGTGACCTTGCTAAGTTATCTCAGTGGCCAAACACTTCCAGTGAGTGAGGAGCTATCCTGCTGGAAAAAAATTATTCCTCATGTGACTGGGGTACAAACCATGTGTGACACTGCTGTCCCAGGATGAACCTTACCAGGGCCCCATAAGCACAAGAAAGTGTTTTCCATTTTGGAGAAACATTGGGAGGGGTTGAAAGGCCTCCAAAACCACTAGGAAAGCCAAGGATGCTAATGGCAAGAGACTCAGAAACAAGGAGGACAAGGAGAAAAAAAGAAAAAAGTGGAACAATAAAGCAGTTTAGCAGAAAAAAAGGCATCCCGTGGGAAGTCACTGTGGGCAAAGGCATTAAACCTCTCTCCTGCAAGCCAGGGTCTACTTCCAGTGCAGCAGCACAACACAAGGCTGCTAGACCAGCAATTCTTGGGAGAAGCAAGTAAGTATCCCCCTACTAAATTATCCTCTAATCTATTAAATGTAGTCCTTTTATTAGTAATTAATGTTAGACAAGGAAGCTATTGCATTCCATTTTTCTGTGGGTTGCAGGATTTTTTTTATGGATGGGAAGTAGAAGCTTTGCTGAGTTCATCCCCTCTACTACCACTTATGTGTCCTGGGCAGAAAGAGGCTCAAAAGAGATACATTGATGGTTTTGGAGAGAAGCTACATTATGTGGAGGTTGACCAGACTATCTTATCTGAGCATGGCTGAAACTGTCCCCAGACTTCTCCCTTCCAGACCCCTCCCTCTCATTAATTTGTGCACAGGTAACTATCCACTTCTTTTGACACCATGTGCTTTCACAATAGTATCTGATAGTAAACTTGAGAGTACTGTTAGTAGACTATGTGACAAGCAGGCACCATCCAGTTATATTCACCTAATAGCTAGATCAATGCCCTGGTTGGGAGTGTACATTTTCCTTAATGTGCTACAGAGTATTTTTCACAAGGCAACATGCCATAAAATACAATAAAATGAAATGCTGCAGAGTATGCTCTATTCTGGCATCTAAGGAGGTAGATCTCACTTTCTCAGTAAACATTTCTGGGAAGAGTTACATAGAAGAAGCTTCTATAATCATAAGACTACATGAAGGAGAAATGGAGTCAAAAGAACTTTGCTTGTGAGCCTATGGAACAATACTTGTTGCAAAACTGTTTTACAGAAAACTTGTCTGCCTGAGGGATAAAATGCAGTTCAAGCTACAAAAAGTACTTGATGAAAATTCTAACAAGATGGTGGAGGTAATTTATGGTTTTCTTCAAAAGAGAGACCTAAGCTTTTCTGGATCTTGACCCTTCATGGCCAGCAACACTGATAAATAACATTAGTGCTTCTTGCTAGTCATTCACCTTCAATGCTGTCTAAAAATCTTGTCCACCAAAGAATAACTGTTCAACATACACTGGGACAGCAAGTCCAGCCTGACCAAAATCTCATCTGATACCTCCAACATCTCCCAGGTACCAGTAGGAAGCTTAAAGCTGGTCGTCTCAAAGTGTAAAAGAAATCTTTTTCCTTGATTCTGTAGGAAGTGAACAATAGTCACTTGTTACTTTTCTTGAAGTCCAGAATAAAAACTGGAATGAATATTTCTGCTACATCTTTACTGGATTCTGGCAAATCTGATAGAGAAAGAAAGTCCACTCATTACTGCAGTAACAATCAGGTGGAAAGCCAGTCAGAACCAGCCATATTGGCTGCAGGTATGCAGAGCCAATGCAAGGTAGTATGGGCATGATGGGGACTCCCACTTTCCCTGCAGCAGGGTATAAAAGCAGAAGTGGAGATGAAAGAATAAACTAGGGATGAGGGAGAGAAGAGTCTTGGAAAGCCCCTTGCCCTGAAAGGGGTGTCAGTAAGGTTGGTGGCCCTGTGGCAGTGGCCACCACCATCCAAACTGTGCTCTGGCAGACTTGACTTCCCAGGATATGACACAGGTGGATTAGTAGCAGGATTACGGATGTTTTTCTGCCTCCAGCTATCTTTTCCTCCTGCAAGTGTTTGTACATTAGTGCTCGAGAAAAGATGTGCTCTCAAAATTGCATGATAATGCTCCAATTGCTGCACACTTTGTTTTGGACTCTCAGCTGTTCATTGCTATTGGACCAAATATTTGCGTTGTTTCATGTTTGCATGTAAAGAAGGGATTTTTTGGTGTCTGATGATTACAGTATGTTTAACAAATTCTGAGAAACACAAGTACTACATTATAAAAATTATTTTTCAGACAGGAAAATGCAGTTACTTTTCTTAAAAATCTGTGTAAGATGCAGTAAGCTTTAGATATGTAAGAAACATAAGTTTCTTAATATGTACCCTAAAAGCCTTATGCAGTATTTTTGATAATTCCGTGGAATAGTGCATATGTTGTAAAGAAAATATTGAACCACACCTCTGTTTAAAATCCCAAGCAACAATACATATGAATACAGCTAACTCTCCTTTTTCAGCAGTGATAAGTGTCCAGATAACCTATTGTACCCTATTAATGTTGAAAAGAGTCATTTAGAGCTACCCATATGGTGTTAGTTTTAGCTTGAGACAATTACCTTGCCTGGACAAAAGATGTTTTTTTGCAGAGGGTGTCAGGTATGACCACTGCAGCCCCAGCAGCCAGCCCAGCCTAGCTCCACGGGTGTGATACACCTGCATCTCCTGCTAGACTGCCTTTTGGTAGTCCTCCCTCAAATTTTATCCCACTCACCAAGAACCATGCTGCACTGAACAGAACTAGTCACAGGAACAAGTTGATCACAGGTTGCTAAACAATGTTGTCTTCTGTCTCCATCTGCTATTGCATCTGGTGGAGAAGCTGCTATTGAGATGGAGACAGTCCTGCTGCTGCTTTACTTTACTTTACTTTACTTTACTTTGTGACTTCAAAACACATCACATGATGATATTATGGGAAATAAGGTGACCTTGTGCATCAGAAAAGGAATCCAATTAAAAAAATCAGAGCAATATTAATCTGTTTTCCATGTAGTGATTAATGTGCTTTAATTAATCTATATTAATTTTAGGCTTTTAATTAATATTAAAATACTATCTCCCATATTCCTTTGTAAACTTTAAACTCACATAAAAGAGCTAGGGGAAGTTCAACAGAAGACAGTTAAAATGTGAAAGAAACTGAAACCAGGAATTGTTAGAATTATTGGTGTTATCCATGACATACTACTGATGAGTTATTATAAATTATTGGTTTGCTGATTCTGTTATAAGATCCTGAGGCCTCATTGAGACCTAGAGTACTATTGTTCATAAGTATACAGAAATGTATGTATACACATATATCAAGTGCACAAATACAAATACAGAAATGAATGAAGTCTAGTCTTTCTAAAAGATCAAAAATTGTTATAGCTCTCAACTCTTCCACTTGGCTTTGAACAAGCATGTTTTTATGAAAATCAAGGCAAAGAGGAGTCTTTGAGGGAGATGGAGGACAGGAGAAAGAAATCAGTAACCATCACTTATGGATCATGGAGCCTGGAGAAGCAAGCATGAAAAATTACTGGTTTGACTCTTGAGGTACTTAAAACCAACAAATACTGAACCTTTTAGAGCAATTTAACTACCCAGATCATTATTTAGTAAAAAATATAGCCAAAGCATGCATAATCAAAGAGTTCTCTAAATTGCATGGAGACAGCTTTATGGTATTTGGCTTATACATCAGAGCACTGGCCTGTCGCCTATAGATGCATTTGAGACATTTGGCAAAATAAATAACAAATAATAAATACTCAAACATTTGATGTAGGGGTTTATAAAACCTTGCCTCAAAATTAGTCCAGAATTGCCTGGGATAGGAGAGACAGCTTTCAAAATATTCATGAAAGTATTCAAAAATATTTACAGTGCTTTGCTTTAAAACAACATCATCTGGAAAGGAAGAAACCTGGAAAGTGTTAATACTACACAGGGCTGGATGGAGCTGTGGTGTGGCTTAGTGGGTTGCAGAGGAACATGGCTGGTCCCAAGACCACTGGCAGGAGTGCTGTGCTAGGTAGTGCTGAAGGAGAAGCCAAAAAGGAGGTGGGGAGGGCTGCCTCAGCTCCTACACTAGACACGTGCCAATTGCAAAACGCTGGAGAACAAACCAATTAAAATGGCACTTCTGACACAGCCAGGCAGCAAAGTCAGCTCATATGAAAGCTGGCCTCTTATTTTATATCTTGTACTCTCCTTTGAACAGCACCCTCATCTGTTGTGTTTCTAGGACTCCTGTCAAACAAAATGTGCTGCATATTGAAAGGCATCAGAGGAGGCCAGCAAAAGAGATTGAGGTAAGACTGAGAAATGTTGGTAGCTCAGCTGTGCTTGTCCCTGAATTATGGGAGCAGAGAAGGTGCTTTGGAAGATGTGACAATATGATAACAGAACTGGGAATACACTGCAGGGTTACAGGTAGGACAAGGGGCCAAAACTTGACTGGGAAACCTTAAGGTGGAAAATAAATGCAGTTTCCCAACTATGAAGTCTATAAATGTATAAGGCAGTCTAAAAAAATATGATGGAGCTCCTGCTTGGAGAGTACTTGAACAAGAGAGGACAGTGAGCAAAGTAATTTGCTGAAGACACTCTGTATTGCTGGAATGTCCCAACAGATTTCTTATATTTTTATCTCTTACTTCTGTGTGCTAAGAACAGCAACCTTGGTAGTAAGGCACTCATTTGAAAGGAAAAGTAAAATACTTTTCTCATGCTTCAAAGGCTTTTGGAGGTGACAGCTTAGGCACATTTAGCCTCAACATTTCGTTAATACCAATGTGCCTCTGGAAAGGGCAAAAGAAGTTGCTAGTGTAAATTATGAGGCCAGTACATCCATTTTTTTACTGGTAAGGGCATGTATGTATGTGTGTATGGGGACATGGGCTGAGGCGGATGTTCTGGTTTGTGAAAATTTGGCTGCATGCCTCATGCTCACACATGCAGATCATTGCAGACTGATGCATAAATCCTCCTCCATCTTATTTATAAATGTTTCCACTTAAGCACATTAAAAAAAAAAAAAAAAAAAAGGAAGAAAGAAATGGCAACCATTTGTTATCTTTTCCAGCTTCAGTCTTTTTTTTTGAGAGTAGGGTTGTGAACACTCTTTGGCTGAAAATAAAAAAGGGGAGAAGATAGAGAAAATAGGGTAGATGTAGCATACCCAAGGCTTAGCTGCTCTGTGAGGCTGTCTATTCTCTACTGGACAGAAGGCTTCAGAGGCAAGGACTGCACTGGTTGGAAGAATGTTTCTTCTGATAGCCTTTAACAACACCTCTTGCTTTCTGTGGAGGGGATGGAAGTGGGGCAGGAGCAAAGAAGCTTTCTCCCTCCCTGGTCTCAGCAGCATTTTGCTGCTACCTGCCCCTGATCAGTTCCCAGCAAGGTTCCCCACAAAGAGCCCCTACGAAGCACTGAAATGTCAGGATTATGTTGCCTTCAGGCAGGACCAGTGCTCCCTTTCCCAAGCCTACTCAAGGCTGAGCTCTATAAGAGGGTCAGGGACCTTTCACTGCCCCTCAGACAGGAGGACCCTGCCAGTCATCCCAGCCCTCCACTTCAGCTCAGGGAAAGAAGGGCTTTTGCTTGTGCTCAAAGACAGCCTGGGCACCTTGGTGTTTAGTGCTGTCTCCAGCCCTGTTTTGCTGTTGGAGCGAGGAATGCAGGAGCGGTTTCTGCTGGGAGCCCAGGAGCAGAGAGCCTGGGCTCGCAGCCTGCCCTGTGCCGAAAATCATGGGGCTACGTGTTATGTGCAGGTTATTAAAGATTCTGCTTACTTTACAATGGTCTGTTAACAGCTCTAATGTCTTTAACATGTGCAGTCCATTGACTTTTTAGTAACATTTTATTGAAGTAACTGCCGTGGTTATTAGGCAGTAAGATTTACGCTTCATTTTCAGTCCCAAATCTGGAAATCTGGAAAGAAAATAAAAAAAAATAGGGAGGAGGAGAAGCAGAGGGATGACATCTACCAAGAGACAGGCAAGGTGCTGCTTGGGCAGCGTTCCCCACACACCGGTGTGATGCCGTCCTTGTGTTTGCCAGGAAATGATTCCCCCAAATCCCAGGGTGCTGAGCAAACTGCTAAAAGAAGAGATACATAGAGCACCCTCCTCCTTGGTGGAAACACAGTATGAGTTGCTTTCTTTCCCCCCCTCAGTGTGAAATAATATTTGCAGATGTGAACTGAGGGAGAGGTTTGTGGCACATTTACATTGCAATGCGGTTTGCATTAAGGAACTGGCACTTGACTTTTGCTCATTGAAGAATTAATGTAAATCTTAGACCTTCATAACTAACCCATTGGCATGGGTGGCAGACGGAGTATTTGAGTGCAACACAGCGTGTTTCTACTGGCTGGGTGTTTTAAAGTCTCACATCTTGCATAAATCTCTTTTTAATGTGAAATGAAATGTTTAAAATAACTTGTTAAGCAACGATGGTCAGAGATATTTTTTCTATCTGGAATTTTATGAGGTGTGTTTTTTCATTCCCTAAACTGTTTCTTTTAGTCTTGTCATTTTTCTGAGCCACTACTTAGAGCTAGCTGGTGTGCCCAAGAGCTGCGACCGCTCTTGCGCAGCTTTGTAAAACCAGAGATAAGACATTCTTGTACATTTATGGTAAAACAGAGATTACAGCCTACTGGCTGGTCTTGGCCTGCATTAGTTCCTTTGTTTTCAGAGATGTAATCTCTTCTTTTTGTCCCATCACCCATGTCTGAACTGATGGAAGATGATTGTCTGTCATACTCCAGGCTTAAGTTACTTGCCTTTCAGCTGTACAGAGGCCTTGAGAAATGCACTAATATATTCACAACAGGAGGAAACTGCCAACAGAAACAGATCCTGAACTGGTTCCCAAACAGGATGACAAAAAAAGTCCACTCAGACCACACACAATCCCTCTGCTTTGCATGTAGGTCCTGTTGCACACGCTCACTTTGCCTTTGCTGTATAAACAGCAGACAACTGCACTCTTTATGCTGGTGCACAAGAACATCTCAGTTTTAATGAAATATTGCATTTAACTCAGCATCTCAAAATTTGCCCCAGTAAAAATCCCTGTTTCTTGTGAAGATGTTCTGTGCCCTTTGGAAAACACCACCCCAGTCTCCTTTCAACAAAGTCCCCAAATTCCAGAGGAGAGCAAGGCACCTGCACACACATTACATTTCCTAGAGCTCTTAGAAAACCTTTGATCTCAAGTTATTCTTATTTATATTACTGAGGCTAAAACAAAGCAAAACCAAAACAACAAATGTGTATTGAAGCTATAGAATAAGCCCAAACTGTTCTCTATAAAGCAGTGATTAATCAGGCTGTTTATGAAAATAATGCTTTGATGATGCCACACATTTAAGCCAGGCACACAACTTTTTGGAAGGAGAGCTTTCCAGTATGGGATGCTTTCGTCAGCAGGAGAAATAAAAGTCCTGGGAAAGCAAAGTCGAGTCTCTAGCAAAATCTAAGGCACAGAAGAACAAACTGAAAAAATCTAGAGCCTAAAGTACCTGCAGCGCATCCTTCTGGTTTAGACTAATTGTGAAAACTCTGTGCCTTGTACCATGCAAAGAAAAGTTTATTATGGGATGAAAATGCTTGGCCATTCTAAATTCCCAGCGTGATATAAAGCCTCTATAGGGGACTTTTCCAGCACTGGATAATAGCCTAGCCCAACACCTTTAATAAAATCAAGGTGACAGACCATGAAAACATTTGCTTCAGCACTATAAGCAAATCTGATACTGTTGCTGAAAGATGCCTCGAGGCATCTGTACAAGTCTTCAAGAGAAGTGGCAGTGGTGTTAGTATGTGGGGGAGCTTCAGACCAGTAAACCCAGGGTGCCTTACAGACAATGACTGTAACTTTGAAATTTTAAACTGGCTACAAACACAAAGAGCTGGGCTCGAATTCTGTAGAAAGACTGGGGGGATGTGTGTGTTGTAATTTAAACAAAAAATTTATTTTCCTGTTAAAATTGGAGTGTTTTTTAACTCTTGATCACATGAGAGATGTGGTTTCATAAATTAACACTGGTAGAACATAAAGGAGTCCAAGAAACACGCATGAAATTATTTCACACAGCAGTTCTCAGCTCACACTTCATCAAACCTGACACTACAAGTGTAAGACATGCAACTTCACATCTAAGGGGGAAAGAAAGGAAGAAAGAAAGAAAGGAAGAAAGAAAGAAGGGAAGAAAGAAAGGAAGAAAGAAAAGAAAGGAAGAAAGAAAGAGAAAGAAAGAAAGAAAGAGAAAGAAAGAAAGAGAAAGAAAGAGAAAGAAAGAGAAAGAAAGAGAAAGAAAGAAAGAAAGAAAGAGAAAGAAAGAGAAAGAAAGAGAAAGAAAGAGAAAGAAAGAGAAAGAAAGAGAAAGAAAGAAAGAAAGAAAGAAAGAAAGAAAGAAAGAAAGAAAGAAAGAAAGA
>JANHGN010009663.1:91348-106246 GCA_024605025.1 Megaceryle maxima
TCTTTTTCTTTTTCTTTTTCTTTTTCTTTTTCTTTTTCTTTTTCTTTTTCTTTTTCTTTTTTTTTCTTCCGTTAGCTCCTGCTCAAGCCCATGGTTTTTAATGGCAAACAGCTCAGGCCAGCACCTAACAGATTATGGGAAAAGAACAAAATAAAAATGACACCTTTTTAGTGTTTAGAAACACCTCAAGTCAAACACACTCTTTCCAGTATTTTTTCCATGGAAGCTGCCCTGTGGGTTTCAACATGTGACAAGCTCAGCGCTGCAAGCAGTTGAAAAGCACTGAGACCTAAGTGCCTGGGTGTACTCCCTGCAACAGCTCCTTGCACGTCAGGTCAGATCTCAGCTTTTAAAACACCCCAAATACTGATTTATTCTCCTGATGTTTCTGTTAAAGCACCAGATGAGACTTCAAGGTCTATAAGAAGAATATGTGTTGGGAATCCAATTTAAATGACTTTTTATAGGTACAGGCATATAGGGTGGAGGGGCAGCTTGGAAAAATCTGTATCTCTGTCAGTAACTGCATTATTTTGCAATGTACTTGATGAAGAAAAAGGAACAAAAGGGAATGGAAATACTCTTTCAGTTCTGGGCATTTCCAGCAAATGTTTAAAGGTTTTTGAAACAAATATTAACAACAAAAATATTGCTTATCAACAATTCTGTTGCAATAGGGAAAGGTCTAACACAAGGTATTTTAAATGGTGAATACATTTTGTGATTGACTCTCTTTTCCTCAAAAATATCCCATGCTATATGTCCTGAAGTACATCTCATTCATTCATTTTTAATGAAAACATCCCCACCACATAAAGAGGATTTACTCTGCAGTTATACTGGTATAAATGAGCTGAGGAACAACATTTTTTTTTAGAATAATGGAGATCAGGTGTAACTTTAAATCAAATAACTTTTTTCCTGAAGTTATTTGCATTTACACTGCTGTAATAGTCTAAACTCATGCAATTAAATAAAGTTCTTCATGCAACGATATTTAAAAAAAAATAAATTCTCCCCTGCTAGTGTTGGTCTGTGACTTGCTTGGCGCCAGAGGGATATTTTCCTGCGCTTCCACCCACAGAGACGGGATGGGAGTTTGGAGCTGCTGAGGGACGCACTGTGAGCAGGGGAAAACTGAACCATGGCATGGACTTCTTTTAAGATTACATCTAAAATTAAGTTCTTGATTCCTGTTACGAAACACTGAAAGGCCACTGAAATGCATTAAACTTTTCAAATATCTCATATATTTTAGTCCAGACACCAGGGAACTATTTACAGCTTGGTCTTTAGCCACCCCGTCCTCCTAAAAATTCTCCCAGAAATTGCAACCAAGTGGGAAAAAAGTCTTCACTTTATGTCTAAACAGGTTTAAAGTTGTCTTTACTGTTTTTAAGTGACGGGCTTTTTCTCATACAAATATTTCTATATAAAACATACACTAAAATTTGAAATGTTAGCTTCTTAAAGAAATCTCCTCTTTGCTTGCACATTGTCAATATTTTAAAAGGAAAATTTGCAATAGTTTTGAAGATTTATTTTCAAGTATCTGCACACAGGCTAAGAGACAACAACTGGGACAGACCAGAAGTTGAAAGTCATAACATTAGGCAGGACAATGAAATGAATCTACAAAATCGTTTTATGAAGTAGTTTCTGCCTTGGTTCTTTTTTCTACTTTGGCATAACAAGGTCTTACCATGCCAAAAAACCAACCAACCAAACACACAAAAAAACCAAACCAAAACCAAACCAAAAAAAAAAGAAGGCATAAAGAACTTCTGAGAAAGATGAATTTATAGCTAACAGAGCAAATACAAATTCTGTTATGTTTTGTTGTGTTTTGTTTTGTTTTGTTTCAAGTTAGACTTGAAAAGCAGTTACTTTTCAGTAAAATGTCTGGGAACATCACAAATCCAAGGAAATTGCAGATAAACGAGACACTCGCCCTCATTCCCTGCTCTCACCATGAGGTGGCAGCCTAAGGCATGTGTTCACCCTGCATTTGAATCTTTGTAACTGCAGCCAGAAATAAATACCCTGCTCTAACAAATGTCACTCTATTGGTACTTTCTCATTGCAGGCAGCAAGGGACTTGCTCGTCAAAATGCTGAGCTGTATGCCCCGTCTTCATAAATGCTAACAATTCACTTATAAAGAAAGGTGAGACAAAAAGTGAGAGGAGAGATCAACATTCAAAAGCTGAAGAGAATCTACTGAAATTATTTTGAGAGACCATAGACACCTTCATTTTCCATTGTGGTTTGGTTGAACAGTGACCGAAATTTTTGGTCAAATTGCATGAACCTTTTCCCCTCTCTGCTCCATCATAGCCTGCCTTTTTCATTTTTCTATTCACATGTGGTTTGGTTTTAATTCTCCCCAAAAATATTCCAGATATCCCAAGATACAGTCAGACTTGCAGCCTTTGGGGTGGTGAACACCTGCTTTGTGCACCATGTTCAGTCCCTGTGCAGTTGCAAAGTGCTCTGCATAATAAATTTGTGACTGCTCCCTTTGTTCCTAATGAAAACAGTTCAGGGAACTTAACACAACAACAAAAAGACAAGCTCTCTTCAATTTGTAAACATTGTGAAAAAAATGTGTTTCATCTTATGATAGACGTCAAACACGTGGGGAGAGAGTAGCTATTTTTAATTGAATCTGCTTATGGTGTGTTCATTTTGGGACATCTATGCATGTCACTCCTGCAGTATCTTTCCCCCTATATATTCAGTTTCCCCTTTTTCCATTTTCATCCTTCTCAGGAAAACTCAGCACCCCTGTTCATCTTTCCATCTGTGCAGCTTCTCTTTAGTGGTCCCAGTGTGTCCATGTCCTTCTAGAAAACTTCTCCCTTCAATCTAGCATTGTGATATTCTTAGCTTGCTAGGACCTATGTTAAACATTCCTTAGCTACACTGTGTACTTTTAATTCTTTGAATTCCATTTCTGTGTTCTCTTAATAAATCCTATTGTAATTCCTTGAGTTCTAACTAGTGCACCCTGGGACAAAGAAGCAAAGGCAGTTACCACTATCAATGTAGCATTGTTAACAGCCTGCTTAGCTTCATCTCCTTTATATTCATTCACAAAAAGGTTAAATAATCCTAATTTGCTCAGACCTACACTGAACACTTTTTCTCCCTGCCCTAACTCAGTATGGGATGATTTAAACCATCCTCCAATATTTTTTTTGCTCATGGCGCATCACTCAGTTTCCATTCCACGTGACAGTAATCATATCCAAACGAAAAAAGAATTAAACAAACATGACGTTTCGTGACATGCTGTATCAGATGCTTTCCTAAATGAAAGGAAACCACCCACAGCTTGGGAACCCCTGCTAGGCACATCACCCCCTTCTTCCTTTGAAGCCAAGAAGCCGGACGTGGATCCGTGGTGGAAATATCATGACTCCCAGCTTGTCCTTGGTCCCAGGGTAGGCACTGCACGCCTTGTCCAGCACCTTTTTCTGCGGGTAGCTATCACAAGTCAGTGATGAATACGTGCATGTCTGGTACCACTGTGTGCCTGATTTGCAGCATATCAGTGTTGATATCTGCACAGCATTAACATTACCTTTGGCTCAGTGTGTGCCCACACTCCCTCCTTGGCACAATGGACCCAGTGGCTGCTGCCAGCACCATAGGTTTGTTAGCCTAGTGAGGGAAAGGGCCATGAAGGGGGTTTTCACTGGGGTGGTCATAGTGGGGGAACCAGCTCTTCCTGGTGGCAAAGGAGCTGAGGAGGGGAAGGAGCCTTGATCCCCACCTTGTTAATGCTGGGGCGCCCACCAAAGAGAGCTCCGCGCTGCGCCATGCCTTGCATGCGTGCGGCTCAGCTGGCTCTGTACTTCCAGTAATTCAATCAGGACAGTCACGTCGTAGCCATGTGGAGTCAGTTACAGAGTCACAGTGAATTACTGAGGAAAGGATTTCATAATTAAAAAGGACAATAAAACGAAGAGCTTTCCACAACAGTGGAGTCCAGAATTACAATGATGACATACGAGAAACAAGAAAACAATTACATTTGGGCTTAGTTTAAGGCTGGGCAGCACCTCTCCAGAAGAGAGCCTGGTCCTGTTCTCCTGGCAACTGGCTGCAGAGGATCAGAAAAAAGGGGTAGTAAGGAAAGAAGTGAGAAAGGGAAGGTGGGAGGAAGATGTCCTCTCTGCCCTTGGTGGTTAGACAGGGAAAGACAGTGCTCTGGAGCCATCAGATGGGAAGCAGAACCCAAGACTCTGTATCATCTAATGGATTCAGAGAGGAGGAGCACCATATTTAGGAGAAAACATGTCCATGAGTAGGCGCAAGGAAAAACAATGCTAGCAGTAAATCCTATGAACCAGAAAATCTGCTAGACCCAGTGGCTGGACCCACAGCACACTGTGGAAGAGTTGTGTTTCAGGTAGCATCCAGCTTCTTGCTCTGCATCTGTCACTGCATGACCCAAAAGCCTTTGTGCCAGCTGGCTTTGAGGCACTGAACTGAATGACTTTCCTGGCAGGGTGAACAGCAACAGCAAAAAATTGCAGGCAAAGCTGGACTCAAGCTGTCCTGCCATGATTTGCTTTCTGCCTCACCCTCCAGATCTCTGCCTGATCAGAATTCTCCTGAGGGAATTATGCCATGTCCTCACCTGTTCCTCCTTTTTCTGTCCTACCTGGGTGCAGGCACCATGAAACCTGTATGTTCTGGGTCATATTTTCTTAAAAAACAAACAAGCAAACAAACAACAACAAAAAAAACCCAAAAACCTGTTCCAAAAAGTAGATTAGATGATTAGCTGTTTGTTTTGCATGTGACACTCCCTGATGACATTAGAAGAGTTCTTGTTTGAAATGCAAAGCCTTGGCTGTTTTAAGATCCCTGTGTGTCATACATATGGTCATCTGCTGTCTGGGACAGAATAGCTGGAACAATTGTTCACCTCTTAAAGCTGTCAGAACTTCCATATGTGGTAGAGGACAGGGTGTTACACAAATCAGGATCTAAATTTTATCCTTGTCTTAATGATGAGGAAGGCAAAGCCCCTCAGTTATGTCCTGTAAAATACTAAGTAAAGGTTTTTTTGAAAAGTATTCTGGACTTTTACAAATGAAAATCATTAATGGATAATTATTATGATGCCCCTAGGTGGTCATGGAGTGCACATACTTTCACTTCATACTATAACAAAAATGCTGTTTTTACATGGAAACATATGTTTTCTCCTTTGTTCCCTGGACTAAATGAAAACCTCCATATGAAATCCAAATCAGGGATTAATCCTCACTTTTGAGATTAAAGGGAGGTGAGTTGTCTCCTTATCTGATTATTAGTCAACTGGGCAAAAGAGGTGACCTAGCTCATTTCTTGATTTGGCTGTGGAGAATTCCTTTTAGACAATAGTCCTTTCCATATCATGAGAGACTGCCCTACCTAGTAGAAGAGCTTCCCTTTTTACCAAGAAAGTCATGGAAAGAGATGAACTCTGTGAAGAGCTACCAATAAGCACTAAAATACTAACTATACACCTAGCAGACACAGAGGTAGGAAGAAGAGTGAGCTCAGCACTGCATTGTTTTAGCTGGATAAAGATCACAAGTTTGAGAAGTTGGTGTGTCACATTGGAGTCTTGGAATTGAAGCATTTTCAGACCTAGTATGTTCAGGTGAATACTGTATTCAGCTTCAACATTTGCTCCTTAGAAAAGTAGCATTAACACCATGTGAGTGAATAGATAATCCAATTAATTATTACCTTCTGCATTTCATAACAATATTGCTTTGTTGATGGTGTCTCACTTATAGTTCTTAACCATTGGTTCTTAACCATTCTCAGTAGTTTCCATGTAAAAGTGAAAAATATTTTTCCTACACTTAATGTCCACATTTATTTCGTATAGAAACATATAACAAAATTTATTTACATCTTTCAGGTACAAATAAAAAACCTTGTCTATGTTGTGTCTATCCCCAAGCAAACATATCAATTAATTATCCATGTGGCTTCCCTAAGACAAAACCATTAAAAATGAAAGATAAATAGAGTTGATTTCTGAATGGAATGCTAAGAATCTTACACAATGAAATCTTTCACTAAATTGAGAGTTTAAACCAATCATGACTATTGCTACTCATGCTAGTGGGGGAAACTGAAACTACACCCTGAGGTGTTAAAAAAAAAAAAGGTTTACTGACAATCAATCAAATAGAGTGAGATTTCCTGCAGAACTTCCCAGAACATCCTACTGATATCAGTGGAAGTGGACTTTCAACCACTGAAATGGACTTGATTCAGATGAAGCTCTGGTTTCCATCTAGCATAGATCTGCACATACTGTGCCTTCTTTTGTAGTATCACAGGTGAACAAAGCCAAAGCAAAACACAATGAAAGGCTTGGGCGCGAACCAAGTTTCACTTTGAAACCATCACCCAGGCCTGGCATGCACAAAAGAGAGCTTGGCTTCGTGTATTTTGGTGACCATTGTCAAATGACAGCTGAGGTTCACATTGACAATAAAACATGAGACTGGGGGAATATTGCTTATCTCTAATGATAAGTCCTGTTGCCACTGGCTATCCACCTGTGGATGCCTGAAATTAGTACTATACTGTCCTAACCTGTTAGGATAATATTTAGAGTTTTAACTGTATTAAAACATAAAGCATTTATTTCCCTGCCCACCTGACATAAGAATTCAGGTTGACAAGTTGATTGTTATGCTTTATGCTGCTATCACACCTTAACAATTGATAGCAATTAACTGTTTTATAGTTCCTTTTCCAGATGCACTGTGAAGCAATGCAGTACCTTTAAATTTAGTTTTTAGTATCTGGTAATTCTAACATCTAAGTGAGAAAAAGTGTAGAGTAACATACATTTTTATCCTTGATCTCATGGACGAGTGTTGTCTGAAGACTGAAGCATTCAACAATGCATCCTCTCCTGGATCAAAGAAAACTCACATCTGCCTCTCAGCTTGGCACGGTCATTTAAAACATCCCCTCTCTCCCTCCCTGCCTCAACTCCAGAAAACAACTCTAAGACAAAACCCATACACAAATCCCACCAGAATTTGTACATATTAATTTTTGTTGGCATTTAAAGCAAATTCCATGGAACTGACCACAAATATTTGAAATCTCTCTCCTGGGTAATGGTTGCACATTGGGACTGGAAAGCAAATAGTGCACACCTGGATATACAAACTCCCCAAATCAAAGGGTTAAAAACAAGGCATCATTTGTTCTTAAGGGATACAAAAAACACATTCACCAAACAGCTGCTGCGTGGCTCAAAACAAAAGCTTGCAAGTGGCAGTTTTTAATGTAAAAATATGAGTGGGAGGGAGTACAAAACATCTCTGATCCTCACATAGCTTACAGCATTAAATCTTTCTTTTCCTCACACCGGTAACAGCTCAAGCATTCAGTTTGCCTCCTTCTTTCAAACAACCACAGCTGACAAACACAACCAGAACTGAGCTGTCAGCTTGCACCCACCAGTCCCCCATTGTTCACTGCAGATAGAAGGATCTTAGTGCCTCGTTTGTGATCACTGTAGTTAAACACCTTAAAGCCTATAAGTAAACTTGCCTGTAAATCAAAAAGGCAGAGAGTTTTCTCATTTCATCAAGTGTAGTTTTACTGTCTGCTGTCACCACAGCTGTCAGCAGGATGCTTAAGTGCTCTAATTGTCTAAGGGCTCATTCCCTCACCCTAACTAATTGTTTAGATCTGCTAATCTGCATCCATCATCTGTGGAGGGGCTAAGGCTGTTCTCATCTTCCAGTTTATAGGAATTGGCTATAGCAACTCTGTAACAGGATCTACAGGGTTTACCTACTATCCTGTGATGAGATGGTTGCTTGCAGCTAGGTGAGTGATATCATCTCATCAGCTACTAAGGATGAGGAGGATAAAATCTTTAGGTGACAGTAAATCACAGCAGTCACCCAAACCATGATTTAACAAGAAATAATAGCACAGTAAACAGCTACAGCCTTGTAGTGCCAAAGCCAACTAGGAATGGATGGAGGAACTATGTAAAAACTTTATATAACCAAGCCCTTAGATAGACTTCACTGTATTTTCAATGTGTGTGTGCTTTTTTTAATGTTAGGTATGAAAAATTAATGATGTGAGTATGCACTGCTTCTGTATATCAAATCCTTCTTTCAAATGATTCATTGCATTTCAAAGGACTTTCATCTCAACTTATTTATATAACTTTCATACAGTGTATAACACTTCATTTGGTCAAATGTTTATCAAAACCCATTTATTTAAAGTCCCTTTTCTGCATATATTGTTTACATGTGGAATGTCATCATTCGATGTAGGGTTTTTTCTTCCTTTTTTTTTTTTTTTTTTTTTTTATAGGCTTGGAACTGAGGCTTGAAATTCTTTAAGCTTTTCTGGTCTTTCTATATAAATCTTATTTCAGTTTCCTAAATATTGATTATAATTAATATTGAGCTGAAATTATCAGTACTCTAAAAGCAAAATTCTGACCATGTAAGTAAGGACCATGCCCTAGTCAGCAAATCCCAGGTTGCCTGTTACCAGTCACAAGTTACTAGCTGTTGATCCTGCACTGTTCTGCGAGTGCAGACAACAGACTTGGTCAAATCACAGAAAATCAATTTTGTGGCTCTAAGTTAGTGCTAAGGTCTATGTATGTCTATAAAATCTACCCTCAGACATTAAAATCTGCCTGAACTTTAATGCTGCTTCTTCACATAGATTTATTACACAAATGGGGCCTCTATGTGGAATTCACTGCACATGTTTGCTTTGGTTAATTGTCAAGGATCACCTTTTGCCTTGTTTTACCTGTTCTCTTTTCAGCACTGTCTTCTGGTTTTGCTTGTTCTTGTTGCCTTCTTTCCCCTAGGCCAGCTGCCATGCCTGCCTTGAGTGCATTGCTGAGGATGCTAAGGCAGGTTGGAGAAGCTTGACATGAAGTCAAGCACCAGTGCAGCCCTGCTGTTGGCCACGGAAACACTAGTTACCAACTGCAGTGGTGGAAAGGCTCTTGCCAGGCTAAGGAAACACATGAATCTTATTTAAGGTTTGTGGCCTTTGACACTCTCTAGTTCCTCCAATTAAGTATTTGCAAGCATTCAGGCATAATCATGAGATGCTTGTCATATCTGACTTTCTTCTTTTACTTGCCCTTCCATACAGCAATTGAAAAGTCCTACTCCAAGGAGCCTACAATTTAGTACATTTACATTTAGTATGTGTAGATATGGTGAACGTTATGTGAAGGGGACACTGATAATTCATAAAACCTAGTACTGACAGGTTTCTTTGAAGGATTAAAGCCTAAATTGAAAATAAAGGTGGAAGGTGGGAAGAAAGAAACATTTCTGGTTTAGAAATGGGGAATGTAAACACTGAAACCTCATACTTATGAATCTTAAAAATTAATGGTACTTCTTTAAAGTTAGTCAGTTAAGATAGTCCTCTATAGACAGCCCAAACTGGTAGGAATTGCTACATTTGCTTAAGTGAAAAAGACAACATAGGGTAAATGGGCTTCTAATCTCAGCAGCTCAGCTAAATTCCTAAAGTGTGATGGGATGACTTTTGCCCTAAGAGATTAACTGAATTGGTCTCACACAGGAAATCTACGGCAGAGCCAGGAAGCAAGTTTACTGCACAGCCTTACTTCTAAGACAGGACCCCATAAAATCAGTAGCCATCCATAGCCAGGAGATGACCTGTCCTCTCCAGCATTCACTGTTTCTCCATAGACTTTTATTTTCAAGGGAAGTGATTATAACAAGCTCTGTAAGGCCTCATTCCTCATATTATAAATGTTCAAATCTTAATAAGGGTACAATTATGAGAAAGGAGGTTTTAAATGAACGAAGTCTGTGCCAAGTAGATGAAGGAATCTTTGAAGTGATCCCACCTTTGATTTATGTGCTGGCTAAACCTTGAGTTTCAATCTAGATTTCCTCAGCAAATCTCTTAAATCAAAAGTTTCATTGCGCTGCAGTTCAGGAATTAATCTGACTGTGAGACTAAGGGGAAAAATATTGTACCGCAGAACAGTAAACTGCTATAACTCTGAAGTTAAATTGAAACTAAAGAAAAGCATGCTTGGCATTATTAGTATGATAGGGCTTTAGCTAGCCCACAACTTCCTCCTGACTCTTGGCCTGCACCCTTGTTCTCAGGGAGGTTTCTGATTTTGGCCAAATGTTCACTGAAATGTGTCCCTCTTCATGGCTGGAATCACAGGCTCCAACATAAGGACAGAGCAGTATTTTAGATTGAACTTATCCAAATATTATTGGTATATTATGTTTCATAATTACTTTGGATCTTCTTTCTTCTTGCAGTAGAAATGTATTTTGGCACTACAGTCACACACTCCTGACACCTCAGATATAATGGTTCTTACAGAGCCATGAGGCAGCTGTTGGTCTCTTTTCTTTATGAACCCAATTTTACAGAACTTTTAAACAAGTGCTAAACCTCACCTCTCTTCAGCAAAATGCGTTGGGCAAGCTGTGCTTGACCTCAGAGCAGTGTGCCCTGTGCTGAGCGCTGCAGACTAATGATCTCCTCTTGAGCCACTGTAATTGTATAGTTTCTGGAAAGCAAGAGAGTTGAGTTTGAGCTGCTTCTGGCAGATGAAGGACCTGAGTCCCAGTCTTTCCTTCCTGGGAGAGAGCCCTGACTATGAGGGCGTGTGAAGCATGATAGGTGCTATTTGAAGGATGGGTTAGAAAGAGAATCCCAGGAGTCACCTACATTCCTAAATCCAGTCAAAAGTTTTAAATGTTAAATCTTAGGCATGTTCATCCAGGACATAAAGAAAATTTCAGACACAGTCTCTTTTGGGGCCTTTAGTGTGTTGTGGTTATCTCCAGCTCTTCACATTTATGAAACGCTTTTCCCCATCTTTCCTCTGTGAAGTCTTTTCCCAGAGCTGGGCTGTGCACTCAGTTGATGGGTCTGATGTTCTGGTACCTCAGATCCCCAGAAGCAAAATGACAGTAACAACATTTGCAAACTAGTCTCTCACTGAGATAAAGACAACCAAATAGGAGTAAAAGACTTGTATTATTCAGCAAGTAAATGAAGACATTTTTAATTAACTTTTAAAATTTCTTCAACTATATAGCAGGTCAACAAGTCATGCTTTTCTTTGCCAGTTTTGATATCTGTAGTAAATGGCAAGAAATTTCATGGTACAAAGTAATAGACCATCACTTGCCAATCATTTCTAACCAACAAAGGGTTTAAAAAACATGTTATAAAATGTAAAGGTCTGTATTTAAGAATTAGGAAAACTAATTTGCTTGCTTCCATCAGATCAAATATCACCTGAGAGAAGACAGGTTTATTTCTGAGACAGGCAAGGTGTTGCTATGTTAGCGAATCAGATGTCCTCTGGTTCAGCTGGTGGAGGAGTGAGATGTCAGCAGAGGAAAGGTAGATGAGTGCCGGAAGGAAGGCTCTCTGTAGGAAACTCCAACTAGTCAGGGTCAACCTGACCAATGAATACATGTTAGTTATATAAAGAGCAACTGAAGCAGCAAAAGGTTAGCTTTTTTCAGAAACTGAGTGAATGGCCAAGCTGAACTTGACGTGACACTGTCTGCTTCCCCTGGGAGAGGGCAGTTTGAATGGGCATGTGAAGAAATAACAGGGAAGGGACGGTATCAGCAGGAGCAGGGGACCTCCACAAAACATGTCTGAATATTACATCTGTGCAGCCTTTGATCAATACTGAAACTGTAGAAATATTTTGTGTCATCCACTTATGGGAATAAATGTTGGAGATGTTAAAAGAGAATAGTAACCTCTCTGGAGCATGCTATTGCACCAGAGAGAGGAGTCTGGCTTCTCTCTCTTTTATTAAATTCTGCTTTCCTGTGAGTGGAATGTCTCTTACAGATTCCTTGTTGACACTGGTTTTTTTGGGGGATTGTATAAATGCAGTCAGATTTCTTTTCAAGCCTTCTCATATACCACCTGCTGGCTTCCAAACTGGTCAGTGTCCTTGGCTGTTATTACTGTGGGAGAAGCTGTACAGGAAAAATTAAATGCATAAGAAAAATGATAAATCTGAAAGATGTGATGGCTGGAGCAGTTGCGAGATACAAAGTGCTTAAGGCTGATGGTAGCTTTACATTCAGGATTCCTTTCTGCAGTGCCTTCAGATATTATTGCATGGTTTGCATGCTATTAATGTTACATATATTGCTGAGGTGAATGAGGATCATTATACAGTGTTTATTCATTCTTAATTTATAAGTCCCTGGATGTAAGTTTCCATGACAAATTAGAACATGCTTGAATGACAGAAACCCAAGGTTTTCTTTAAAATGTATTTACACACATTTCCTTGTTTCAGTAGCAGCAAATATATTGATTACAGGGCCATTTTAGTGGCTTTATTTTCCCATGTGAAAATTTAGAGTTACTAATTGTAATGTATTTAAAAGGCACAGAGGAGTAGAGGAGAACGTCAGCTGTATTAGCCGATAACATCTGTTGAAGCTGCAGGCTTGAGTTGTGCTTGCAGCTCTGGTGTCTGTAATGGCTGCTGTGTGAGGAGTCAGGAATAACTGTCTCACTCCTGAAAAATATGGTAAATTTTCAAATGCTCTTGCCAAAATTCAGTTTTAAAAAATAGGAGTTGAAACTCAAGAAGTCTCAACACTCTTGCCACCAACACAGAGATGGCTGTTCTGAAGGAGCATGTTACCTGGTGGTTGCAAGAGAGAAAAGGGGAGGAGCTGCAGGGGACTGTTCCTTTTCTGTTGGTGTTGCCCGGACAACATTTGGTGTCTTTTTCTCATGCATCAGCAACACAGTGGTCCAAGACAGCCATGGTGAGACTGTCTTGCCTTGGTAGAGCTGTTTGTCTGTCCAGAGGAACCAGAGTCCTAAACTACATGCCACGCTGCTTCATCTGGCTGCAGATACTGGCATGCTTCAGCTTATTTAGCTCGATGGGCCTCCTGGGTCAAGGTGACCTGTGCCTGTCTTTCAGTGCTCTTGAAGATCCTTGGTTTTGTCACTTGTGAGCCAAGTCTCAGCTTAAAAAAGCAGGGAAAGTGCAAGGTGTTTGGTGCCCAGCATTTTTAGCATAGTTTGGGTATTTGAGCATTTTAATCCACAGGGGTAAAAAAAGCCAGGATCTTAAACAATCATCAAGTTAATTGTATTACGAATGGAGATGAGTCAGATCTACTTCCTTATTTTGGCCTACTTTGGCTTCTTTCTGAACAACAAAAAAGCTGCTAGAGGAAAGCCAATAGGCCCTGATTTGACAAAGTGTGCTCTGCACTTGCTTGAAGTGCCTCCTGATTCACCAGCACATGGATGCTGGATGCAGAGAAGACTCTGTGATGGCAATGTCACTGTCCTCATCAGACCTCGTGATTTTTACAGGGACAGCTGACTTCTTCAGAGATCTGAGTGCTAGCATGTTCCTATGTGATAGGTGTTCAGGTCTGTGTCTGTTCTAGCAGTTTATTTCTTATTACATTAGTGGCATAGTTCAGTGTAAATAAACAAAGCCTTAGTTTCCTGGGAAAAATGATGCTTACATAGCACTTACAGTTCTCAAAGAACTTCTGTTCAATCTCCACACTAATGTGGTTTCACAAGAAGACTTAGATTATTTTATTGCCCCAGGATGCCAGGAAATTTTCATTTGACTTCCTCAGATCTCTAGGATAAAAGTGGGACAGTAAAGAAAAGAATTCCCTTTGCTGTCTTAGATTTCTGTTCTTCAGGAAAATATGTTATGTTTTCTAAGATCTGATATTCTGTAGTTTATTTTTAACTTAGTGACAGTATTATTTTAGTTTTTTTTTTCCACAGAGGAATATCTTGCCCTCTGCTGCTTCCTGCTCCTGGCCTTTTTTATAGGCTTCTTTTTCTGTGTGGATTGTACATAATGCTTTTCACACTTCATTGGTTTTATTCAGTATGTTTCCTGACTTTGTGGAAAACAAAGGAGTCAAAAACCCATGAAGTGCAAAAAATATAACTATCATTAATACACTGCCAAATAATCAATATGAGACCATTCATTTGCTAGTATCATGTGAAAGGCTTGGTGTTGGTGAAAATGTTATGCTGTAGCAAGCTGTTACCTAAAGAGAGGTGATAGAATGAGCATTTGAGAAAGAACCTTTTTTGTCTTCGAAAAAAACCCAAAGCAAATCTAGGCCCCATATTTTCACCCAACATGAATTTCAGGCACAAATCCTTCCAAAAATTTATTCTCATATTCAGTCAAGCTAGGTTCAAATGGGATGGAGAGAATCAAGCACACCTGACTGCAGCCTGGTTTACTTCAGCTTCATGGGGACATATATGGCACTTGTTGCAGAAGCAGTAGGCAGTGGGAAACTATTTTCTTATGCCTCTTACTGCTTCTCCAGTCCCAAAGGATGCTCCTTTCCACCCTGATATTAGTTGTTGCAAGGATGATGGGCAGTTGATGCAGGAAGTGGCATGCACATCCCTAACAGAAGGGTATGGAGGCAGAATGGGTCACTACTCACTGTCTCAGGCCATTTGAAGATGACATTGTGTTGCCAAGGTCATATAATAAAGTAGACATGGAGGAACTATTTCTGTAGGTTCAGAAAAAAACCACCATTCTAACAGGTCATGTGTTTTGGAGACATCTTGGGAGAAAAGAAGTAATACTGAAGGTAAAAAAAAAATTAATAATAATTTTTAAAAAAGTCTGAAGCTCTGGGACATAACTTTTAGAAACCTTACTGATCACCAGCATGCTAAATAACTAACTTTCTTTCTTTCTTTCTTTCTTTCTTTCTTTCTTTCTTTCTTTCTTTCTTTCTTTCTTCTCTCAAACTGTATTAAGACAAAGTTTATGTTGTCTTAATACTACTTTTCC
>JANHGN010009663.1:106346-117495 GCA_024605025.1 Megaceryle maxima
TCTTTCTTTCTTTCTTTCTTTCTTTCTTTCTTTCTTCTGTCAAACTGTATTAAGACAAAGATTATGTTGTCTTAAGACTACTATCCCATGTCAGCAACTACTGGTATATATTGCTACTTGTTCCATAATTGCTTGATATGGCAAAGACTGTATTTAGCCTGACAAATGGGAGTCTTACTTGTCAAGCTGAAGTCAGAAATCTTCTGGATTTCTGTGTGCCGTTCTCCTAAATATCAGTTCTTCACTGAATTCTTCATAAACAAAACTCCTGTACTTCTGGAAGGGAATGCCTCCCAGCTGGCTGCAAGGAAAAGCGTATGGTCACTCTCTGGCTGCCTGCTTGGGGTGCAAAGAGCCCAACAAAGGAAGATGGGCTGATTTTTTGCTGTTGGGGCTGTGTGAGAGACATGATGCATTGTAGAGTGAGGGGGTTTTGGCTAATAGCTTAGCAGTCCCCAACTGCTGGCCTCAGTTTTGCCCTTTCCTCCCACCGTTGATGTCAGCCCCTCCCTGGACACCCTTTGATGACATCTCGGTTGTGCTTGACCGCTGAGGAGCAGAAGCCTGATCTCTGTTCCCATTGACTGACAAACGCACAGAAGTACTTGGGATGAGATTAGCAGAAGTAGTCACAGCTCTCTTTAATTCCCTTCCAAGTTAAATCAATTTGCCATTGGCTCCATCAGACCTGGAGTTAGCTCAGTCAGCAGCGTTTCTAACAGTCCCACTCACAGGCTCCAGACGGAGGCTTTCAACTTAATACGGCCAAAAATGCTTGCAGGTTGGTTTCTTTTACAAAAACACAGTTTTTGTTGACTTAAACATTCTCCTGCAGCTACACTGTGCTCCTGTGTGGTCACCTACCTTGTGTCACAGCCCAGAGCAGAACAAATGATGAATAACGAGTTTGGAAGAGAAATGCTCTGATCCCTGCTATGTGCTGAGGCCCTCCCCGCATCCCTCCTGAGACAGCACAGTGAGGCAGCTGAAATCTCTGGGACACAGACCTGTCTCTCTCATTACTGGTTCTACATCTTTATGTTTCCTCCCATTTCAAATATCCATGTTTGTTGATATAGTAATATACTGAGTTGCTGATATAGTAATATACTGTGTGTCTAGACTTTTGCAAAGATGTGTGAGATCAACATCTTAGGTGGTTGGAAGGGAATCGAAAGACACATCTGTGAGTCATGCACATTCTTTCTTGTTTGTTGTGGTTTTGTTTTGTTTTTGTTTTTGTTTTTTCTTGTATATTATTATTTTTACACCTTTTGCATCATCTTTTTTCTTCAAATGTCTGGTGTATTAGTTAGGGATAAAACCTGAACTGTAATACTAAGAATTCTGTATGTTTTCACAAGCCTTTCAGTAACTAAGTTGCATAAGAAGTGAAAATCCCAACTTTTGTCCTTTTAATATCACGATCCCAGCATACCAAAATCCATGTCAGGCACTAACTCTTTCAGATTTGATTCTTCTACATGCCCCTCATTTTTGTACAGAAATGTCTGGATCATCTCCTGTCTCCATCCAGATTTAGTAGCAGAGTGCTGCAGTGGGACTTCTCACTGTAACACCAAGCCTTCCTGCACATATTCTATTCTATTGACTTCACTGAAATCACATTATAAGTTATTTTCATTCTTCCATTTTTTAAAAAAAAAGTTACCAACGTATTTATTTGGTATTGCTAAAAGGATTCTATACAAAAATCTTTGGCAGTAAGGCTGATAGATCCTAATATATTACTTACCAAACTGCTTAAAGATAATATTACTTCTCAAAGGACTAGATTTCTTCCAGGCACCATCTTTTGCCCAGCGATCTCGTTATCCAAACACGTCTCTGACTTTGAAATGGAAATAGTTTTTTCTAAATAGCTGTATTAGGATTTCCTTGGGCCCCGTAAGATCTGTCCCTCAATTCCTTATGAGGGAGGTGAGTTCTGCATCTTGTGTTTCACAAGTACTGTGTTATGGTCTGATCTGGTTTTGCTTCTATATTTTACTGTTGGGGTTTTTTTTCACTTAAACAGTGAAAAAAAATGGAAACATATCACTGTAGAAGATGAAAGAGGTATAAAGTGCACACAGTACAAAGTAGACAAAAATATTTTCATATTATAATCAGTTGTCTATTTAGTACTTAAAAAAAGGCATGCTCAGAATATTTTGGCCATTAAAATGTGTGCTTTTATAGTGACAGACAAAAGACAAATCTCTCTTATGCCAGATGAACCTACATCAGAGGAGGTTAAAATCTTACTCAGAAGTAAGATTGTGAGGTTACGGTATTAAGTATTACATTACTTTCTCATGTTAAAGTTTGTTCAGACATATGTTCTTTTCCTTCAAATCTTGTTGGACTTCTTATGCCGTTTTTATAAGACAGCCTTGGCTCTGCACTAAACCATGCCACTAACACGTTACTTAATCTGACTGGCACATTGTAAAATTTTACACATGCGCTCATCCAGATAATTACACAATTAATTTTCACTTAGTATAGCTGAAACGGGGATAATGAAATTTCCACTGGTGTACTGTTACGTCCAGGGGTTAGAGGTCAGCTTCCTGTTTGGATAAGGGTGAGTTTAAAGAGGATTTCTGACAGTCTCCTTACTTCAACTGAGTCTAAAAACATTGCAATGGAATTTCAATTTACAGCTAAGTTCAATGGAAGGAGCAGATGTTGGGAGTGTGCCACTACCATTCTGGGAGCCATTTCTATGCAGGTGTAGTCAAAAGTCAATGTCCTTCTTCCCACTCTTTATATGAAGACAGAGTTAAGCTGTCACTTGATATTAATTTCTGCACTGAACTGTAATTGCTCAGTGCTTTGCAGAACTACCCCTATCCTGAACAGTCATGGAAACCTTTCCCTTGTTATATTTTTTTACATTTTCATAGCCACACACAGATGACAAGAGTGGGGCTCTTCCCCTTGAGGATTTGTGATCAGAAAGTTACCAAAATAAGACAGGATCAGAAAGAACTTAAACAAACTTTCACATCTTTCACAAGTCCTCTGCTTTGGGACATAAAGCCAATAATGTTTTGATATTTAAATGTAAATGTGACCTTAAAATAGCATGTTTCTGATGGCTCCTCATATAAACTGGAATAAGTATAATTTATTGCTTTAAATGTCTACACATGCTTATTTGATATCACACTCTTTACTCTGCCCACAGTTGGCCCTAGAAGACTTGTTCCTACCTGCAGAGCTTTACTTTCTGACCTCTGTCACTCACAGACAGCTGACTGTATCTAGGAGTCACTCTGGGCAGGTGCCAAATCTTCCAAACACCAACTCCTCCACATAAGCAACGGCACAAGGTGGGAGAAAGTACAAAGGCAGGGCCAGCATCCCCCTTGGATCAGCTGTCCCTGATCTGCACTGATGCTCTGAACTACTTTTTCTGACCTGACTTGCAAGCAGTGCAACATTTTTTCAGAGGTACTGCAGTTCAAAGCCATAGAGGCACAGTTTTCCCTCTCACAAGATGCCTACAGCACGTTGGCAGAGGCAGGAGACTGGGCAGAGGTGGCTTTGGCCAGGTTAGGGTAAATCACCCTGCCTTGCTGCCAACCTAAAACCAGGTCTTCCCATTTCGGAGTCAAATGAAGACAATGATAACATTTCCATCAATGTCACAGGCTACAGGATTAGGTCCTAGAGGCAGAACACACTGTCAGCTGGCAATGAATAGATACTATGTCAAAGAACATCTCTTGTGAACACCTTCTTGTGATGTGTATTTCCATAATGCTATTGGGCCTCAATCACAGGCTGGGGCTCCACCATCCTTGAATAACATGGAAGAAAAGGATTACTTGCAGGAGAGACAGATGTTTGCATTGTAAATGATTTTGTGCATTTTTTCTTTCTCTTTCTTCAGTGGCTTCTATATCACACAGTTAAAAAGCACTAGCACTTCTTATGGTAGGCCTTGTTTTTACTTCATTCTCTCCTTGTCCTCTTTTTTTAATCTATCTCAACCTGTTTTTTTGTTGTTGCTGTTTTGTTGGGTTTTGGTTGTTTTTGTTTTTGTTTTTTTTTCATTTAGAAGTCCCACTTTATTCAAAACTTCAAGTTTCATGCTGTTTTCCTCTTTCAGCCTCTTTGATGCCTTAAACATACTTCACATGTTTTTAAGGCATCAAAGTGTCTTAAATTATATGCTCTCTCCTTCCTCAAGTAGCTAAAGATGTAACTAATAAAATCCCTCCTCTGTAGACCACACCTTATGTTATCAGTGCCCAGAGACCAACTTCAGACACCTGGAGCTACAGATGGATGCACTATATAACCCTGACCATCAGACATGTCTACACATTTATAAAGAAAGGTGGAAACCCTCCAACACATATTTCAAAAGAAGAATAACAATTCAGTTTTACTGATCCATTGGGAAAAAAAGACACATGAACTGAGTTTACTAAAGATCCATAGACAGTCTTTGCATCTCCTTTCAACATCAAGGGTTACCCTGACAGCAAAGGCCATGTATACATTTTACAAAAGGAAGGAGGTGATATACTGCCCTACAGACATTGCTGTTTGTCAGTAGTTCTGTCTGCGGATGCAAAACACCAAGTGCAATCCATATGTCTGACATTAATTGGGTGACCAAGCATATACATATTTACCTCCAGATAAATTCAAACAATACTTCCATTATTAAATTTTGGTGATATTACTAAACTTGATTGTTTTGCTAAATCAGAAAACATAGGTCTCAGTTCTAGGCTAGTGGTTGAATGTAAAGAATATCCCATTGATAGAAAATGTGCGTGTTAAGAAGGAGTAGAAAATAACTTCTTTTTCATTTTCAAATTTGACCACCACCTTTGTTGCAACAGGGAAATATTTTCAAGAAATAAAGTTGGGTTTGCTTCAGGCATTAGAAATAATGTCTATTTCAAGAAATCTGTTCATATCAAACAAAAATTATACAATACAGCTATCACTTTCTATAGTAGAATGTAATCATATAGTAAATAGGTAGCATAGTAATAACTAATAATATAGTAATACAGTATATACATGTTTCCAATCATAAACATTTTCTTCCCTACTTCGCAGCATTTTTTTCTATTCTCATTATACATTCATCAAAATACCACAGCATCTGTAGCCATATATGATTTGACAAAGTAGCAGAGCTGGCTGCAACAATTTTTGGGATGAACACTGGGTGTGAACCTGAGGCCTTGTCTTTGACCAGTGAGCCCAACAAGCTACTGCTGTGCAGTGATGCATCACAATCACCTCTCTGCAAGCAGGGATGTTCTTGGTGGAGAGGCGGCGATGAGCAGCCCTGGTACACAGCCAGGGAGAATGGAGGCACAGAGGTCTGTCCTCTGCACTCTCCACTTCAGCTTATCTTGCCTAACCACTTAACTCACCCTGTGGGTCTTGAGGAACTCAGGACTACCCTGGAAGAACATGTGGGATGAAGAGTGAGCTGAAACACAAAGTAACCCCTGCTAAATTATGTTTCACTCACCTCATGGCCTTCCCTGTGCCCCTTAGAGTGAGAGGCTACCACAGGAGGTCTTGTCATTGGTTTTAAAGCATATTACTTTTGATTATATTGATTCTTTGGGAACTAGCTAGAGTTAACAGCCCTATTCCTAACCCATCTCTGAGCTATGATTTTCCAGTGAAGAAACAGATCTTGTGGAGTGAAATTTTCCACATTGGGATTTTACAGCTTTGGGACGTGTTTAAACTTTGATTAGCAAGTGAATTTACGCACAAACCTGGGCTACTTACATGGGGTACACATAGTCAGGGTAACATTTCCATAGTCAGGTTTTGCCAAAAGCATATGTTATTGTTCTCTAAGTAACTTCCATTTGTACAGAGATTTCCAATATTTTGGTTTACTCTTTAATATTTTTGATTGTATCATTGCCCTCCTTAAACTGATGTGAAAAAGAGAGTCAATGCCATTTTAATTTATTCCTATAATGCCTGCTCAGTCACCTTTCTTGCTTCCCAGGTTTCTGTTCTACAAAACTGACAGTACACTGTCACGATCATCTTCTGCTGCAAACTGTGCTTTAGCAGACACTCAGTGTGGGAGTCAGAAACCCATCCACCCACTTTAAAACAGTCAGTGGGGAAAGATAGGATGGGCAGGGAATGAATTATTCCCTCTTAGGACAATTAACTGAAATAAGGAAAGAGTTGTTCTCTTTAATTTTCTATTAATTGAACTGAGAGCTCAAAACAGATTTCCCACTAGCAGCCTTAACTTAGAGGGCTGATTTCCAGGAGATATATCCTGCTGTTATGAGTCCATCTTTTTTTTATCTTATCTTCTTAGCTTTACTTGCTTCTCCCCACAGTCCAGGTGGCCAGGCTCCTTAAAAGCATCTGCAGAGATTTTGTCTCCATTCCCACTTCAGCAAATGATCTTTTGTTTAAAGCTGCTACACCTCACACATCATTTTAAAAGGCAAAATGGACTACTGCTTTTCTGCCATTGCTGCAGCAGATATTTTGTCCTTCTGAGGGGCTTTTTAACATTTCTTCATTTCAGTACAGGCAGGTCCTATGCATAACTGCAGGCTAATGGTAGCTGTAGTAAATTCCTATCTATTTTAACAGGTGCTCCTCCTGTTGCTTTTCTCCTCCAGACCCCATTCCTATTCTTTCTCTGGCATTTAGGATATGAGCTGATGAAGGTACAATCTTTTGCCAGGCAGAGTATTTAGTGAAGACAAATTGTGTGATTATAATAAAAATAGTAGTTATGCATTCCCTGAGACTACTTTGCTCACCACAAATTGTCTATATTTATGTCTCCCTTTTCCGTTAAAAATACATCTTTCTTATTTTTTTATCTTGCACGGAGTTTAAAAGTCTGTTATTTCTGGCATTCTGATGTCTCCTTGTTTCTCTTCAGCTTTACCTTCTTTTTTTTTTTTTTTCTTCTTTTTTTCTTTTTAAATTTGATTTTTTTTTAATTGTATTTTTTTTTTTGTTTTTTCTTTTCCTTTTCTTTTCCTTTTCCCTTCCCCTTTTCTCTTCCCCTTTCCCCTTCCCCTTTAGTTAGTCATTCCTGGAGCAACTCTATGTGTAAAATTCTCTAAAATCTCATTGATGACATCAGTGTTGTCAACTTTGTTTCCCTTGCAAAGCTTAGAATAAGCTTTGACTTTCTCTTTAGTATTTTAAAGAAACTTACAAGGTAATAAAATTCACATTTCCCATATACAGCCAGTTATGGACTATATCATGGCATTTAGCCAGTGGCTGTCATGAAGGAGTAGAAGAAAGCTCTTTCCCTGGAGAGCTGGTGGTGGGGCTGTCTGTGCAGAAGCACCCTATGTTCTTCCAGCCCTTGATAAGCTGATAGGAAGAATGGGGAAGGCTGGACATTACAGCAAGTGGAAAAGAAAATAACACTGTTGGGCTAAGTAAAAATCTCTGCTCTCAGTACAGAACAGCAACTGTCCCCGAAACATGATGAATAATTTGGGAAGAAAGATTGTTCCCATTTCCCTCGGTGCACAGCCCACCCTAGTGAAATTCTTAATACTGCAAATGCTTAAAATACATTGTATAATGTTGGGGTTTTTTTGTGCTTTCTGAGACACAAGTCTCAGGAATGGCCACAACATATTTTTGTTGTTGTGGTGGGTCTTTCTTTCTTTTTTTAAACAAATTTCTATCAGGGGAAGAAGAATGTGAGACCATTCTGTCTTCCCTGTGGAAGCAAAATTTCCACTAGGCACACATGAACATCAGCCACAATTTTGTTTATAACCTGACAGCTGGCCGATGCTTGCTTTTTTCAGGAGTTTTGGCTGAATGAAGCCCTGACGTCCCTGCTGGTCATCCCCATGGAGGCGTGCCACCATCTGCAGAAGGCATTTTCCTGATTACTGTGGACAGCAAGCCACCGAATAGTAGACCTACATTTCCTGGGTCTGACAATAATTGGGACAACTTGGAAACAATGGTGAGCATGCACTGAGTAGTTTGAGGGTATGTGTTGGGCACCCATGAGTGTCTGAGTTCTGGGGAACACAGAGCTGCTGTGTCCCATGTTCAGGAAAGCCATGCAGGCTGGCTACATGGGAAATAGATGTACAAATAGCAAACATCACTCATTTTCTCCTAACAGGAACCAAATGTTAACCACAACTGCCTCTGTAACTAATGGGCATTCCCTCTAATTCTCCCTCCCAGTGCTGCAAATGACTGGAGGAAGTTAACAGGGCTGAGAGTGAAGGCTTCATAAGTGACTACACTGCTCTCATGAGTCTTCTCTTCTTCCATAGACTTTCCCTTTTGGGTAGTGTTGGAGACAGACTGCTGCCTCAGATGGACCTTTGATTCAATGCGGTACAGATAACTGATGTTCTCAAGAGAATGGCACAGATAATATCACCCTTGTGGTGAGCGCTGTGCTTCTGCTATATCTCAACAGATTTTTATGCTACTTTTGGGCATAAGCTCTCCACCTAAAACAGTAACATCTAAAAATGGGTTTGCTTTGAACCAGCGTCTGCCACTTTTCTCCTACAGCAGAGACAGAGTATTGGGGGAAAAAAGTTTCATTTTCTGAACAATCATTCTTGAATGACAGAAAGTTTTTTCTGAACCATAATTTGGGTTTCATAAACCAAATTGGTCAGTTGAAATGTTTGTTGTAAGAATGTGAAATGCTTTGAGTCTAAATTAACACCTTTAGCTTTACTTAGTGAGAAAAACTGCTCATTACTCCTAAGTAATTTACTATCAATATTATTGTATGAACAAAACCAATCTAATATAATCTGGCATTTATGACTTCCACATAACATCAGCTGCTAAAGTAAGAAAACAACAAAAATACCCCTTTTATTCAGAAAAAAACCCCACAACCTTTAAACTAATAAGCATGTTCCTAATACTAAAATCAAGTCAGAGATTCTATTCACTTTCATTACGTATAATTTATGTCACTTGGATGTAGTTTAATAAGGTCATAAAAATGCCAGTTGTGGTATCTCAATACTTTTTATAAACTGCTTTTACAGTCTACCCTTTGTTCCAAAGTTCAAAGTGACAATTGAAATGCACAGGTTGCCCAGGGGCTCAGACTTTTTGCTGGAAGTACTGACTGGTGAATACCTTAATTTCTAATATATCTGTATTTTTTTCAAAATCTTGGTAATTGTTGGGAACATTCCTTTCCTCCAGATGTGCCAAAGCTGATATTTTTCAATTTAAATAAAAATATCAAGAATTCAGTAAAAGGAACACATTTTATTGCTGTACACTTTTTTTTTTTTTTTAAATGAAATGAAAACTGTGCAACATTTATTCCTAAGCAGGTCGAAGTCAAACAATACTTCTAAGTGCTGTTACAATAGTGGCATTATATTGTCCCTTGTCAGCTTTCAATTACTTCATCCACCTAGCTGATCACTGACTTATTTCCTGGCTTAGGTAAATAGGGCTTTTGGTGCACTTCCCTTAAGTCATTTCAGAGAAGATAAATTAAATAATGATTGCAATTTAATATTGTGATAGTGCTAAAATATTTCCTTCAAGCTTCAAGTTTGACCACAAGTTTCCAATAATATACTTTTTTCACTTGCTAGCTCAAACCTGAGGTTTTATTAAATTCTACAGCTGCAGTCAGTATTTATGTTTTCATTTAGCAAATTGGACATTTTAAATAATAAAGAGCATGAAGTTATATATAAAAACAGATAACACTTGCAATTCATTTAAGGTGGAAACTTTATTTAAAATTAATCAAAAATCCACACAATACAACACAGAGGTCCAAATTCTTAGCTTATTATACTGGAGTAAATCTGGGGAAAATCCATCAACTTCACTCTAGGATCATAGCCAAATACTCAAAACCTCAGCTGGACATGCATTCCTAAGGGACACAGTGCCCATGTGCTCAGTGTGCAGAGGCTGGTCCACCTAGGGAAGATGTCCTATTGATATCACAGAAGTGGTTAAACTTTCTCAATATACTGGGAATCTAGGTCTATGTAGCCCACTGGTATCATTAGAGTCTTTGCAGTGAAGATCTCAGTCCTGCAAGTTTCATGGCTGGTCTTCTGCAGGGGAAACAGGGCTAAACAGGAGCTAAAAGCCTGACCTATGCCTTTAGAGTTGGGCAGTGAAACAACAAGTCCTTTTCCCTGCAGATAGGCACAGTCCTCATTTCACCTTGGATTTGTACTTGGATGGTTCACCTGCACATTTCCTTTAGGAGAACAAACTAATAAGCAGTGAAGTATGTGACATGTACTGTCTGCAGATAAATGAAGTGTGAAATCCTCATTTTTCACTTTGCAATCACTGTTAACATCCTCTGCTATTTTACACCTTTTCTGGCTATGTGTACACTGAGGCATACCACTGCTACTTCAGAGGAGTAGAGTTCTGTTTATGGCATATTGCCATGCAAAGGAGCTGCTTGAGTGACAAGAATGGACCTGTATTGAGAAACTCCTACTCTGCTTCCAAAGGTTCCCCAACATTTTGTCTTTGCTGTGGTGATAGCCACATTTACTTGTTTTGACCTCATGTGTGATGGCTTGTATGCCAGGTTCATCTCAGATGTTAGCTATAGCTTTCCAAGAGGAGAATTCTCAAGCAGAGATTTCAAGCCAGTGCTCCAAAGAAATACTGAAGCATAAATACGTTGGGTTAATTAGCTCGGATAGAGAGCAGAAATTTGTTTCAGATTAAGTTAGTGAAATTTCTAGGGAGAAAAATTATTATCAGTCATGTTCCTTATAGCCATGCATATGTCCTTAAGGACAAAGCATCCTCCTAATGTTCCGGTACTATGTAAGCTCAGCAGTAGCCTTTCCCCATCCTCAGGACCCTTCAGTGTTCATGTTCTAGTCAGAGATGAGTGAGGAAAGGGTTGTACTAGTGACAGAACAACAGCTACTCTCAGGCAGGTTGAACAAAGAAAGAGCACAACTTAGGTCTTCTACTTTCAGACTCTCTTTTCCTATGAAAACATCTGTGCAATAAGCACAACACCGAGCACAGGGAAATTCAGCCTAGAGGTGATCTTTGTAAATTTGAACTCTGTTATTTCTGAAAAACGCAAAATCTTCCAATTTTGTCTGTGGGTCTGTAGGTGATTTTAGAAGTGGATAAT
>JANHGN010009663.1:117551-170140 GCA_024605025.1 Megaceryle maxima
GTCCTGGGAAAATAACACCAACATCTTACAGCTGATCTGATCTCTCCCCGTCCCACTGTCCCGCAGGAAATTCTGACTTCATGTTTATTTTCCTTTCTTTAAGATGCTAACTTGAAAAACAAAAAGAGAAGGAATCCCAGTTGCAGCCAAGCTCAAGCTGCACAGAAACAGCTCAACAATACATAATGCAAAGGATTCCAGTGGATTTGCAAGTAGGAGGCTAAAATAAGACAGAAAACAGAGGAGAAAACTCTGATATTTACATGGTTACAGACCTTCTACTCATGCTACTGTAGGAGTAGAATGCAAACGAATATTGAAGTGTGTTGGGACACACTCACCCCTGCTATAATTGTATAGTAAGCATCTAATAGTGGGGCAAATCTTGAAGCTATTTAACATGTGAGTAAGGAAGCACCACGTGTGAAGGCAGTCTTCACCAGACTGGCCAAGGCTAAGGTAGGTTGGGCAGTAGCAGAAGAAGGGAGCTGGACTTTGGCTTTGTGAGCACAGTTGTACCTTGGGGGTGGAAAGTTCAAATCATCCTCCCTGCCCTCCCTTCCAGAGCTCTGGGAATCCTGCCTCATCCCTCCACTCTGCACAGGGGTCAGGGACGCCTGCAGAGAAGTGGCAGGAGCAGAGGGGAAGCGAAGACAGCAGACTTCCTCTTCCTAAGAAAATAAAACTATTTTTTGTGGGTAAGGGAGTTGGGTGTTGCTTCTTGACATTGGAGAGCTGAGTTGGATGCCTCACTGGCCAGAGTGCATAGTCTAGCCCCTTCCCAAGGGCATGGACACCCTTTCAGTTTGCTGGTAATAAAGGTCACTGTGAAAAAGATGACTACATTTTTTAGAAAGACTGTGAGAGAAACAAGAAAGACAGTTGAACTTCAAGGGAGATTTCCCTTCATCGGATAAACTCCAAGAGGAGCTATGCACGCATAAAATACCTCTCTGCTATCATTTCCACTGGGTCCTTTGGGAAGATTCAGCATTTTGCAGCCAAAGGGCCATGATCAGCAAAGCATCTGGGCTCCTAACTCCTCATTTAAAGTTTGAATTCCAGCTAAAGTCAGTGGGGAGTTTAAACAGGAGTTGGGAGATTCAATATTTTGTTGAGTATTGGCCACCAATATCAGTGTGCTGCTTAACTCATAAACTATATTTACAATTATTGCTCATATTCATCCACTGACACATTTCAGTGCTTATAGAAGCTTCTAATACTATGCCATAAATCACCCTAAAGAGCTGGGATACAATTTTAGAGTTCAAATGGGAATACTCACTATGTGTAAGTGTTTGCAGGATCAGGACCTATTTTCCAGAACAGGTGCTTAAATTAAATGATGAAGTCATTATAGCTGAGCAACTTAATACAGAGAAATAGCTCACATTATTCTGGTACCTACAGGGCTCTGGCATAAGTGCCTAAATTAAAAATTTGAGAATATATTAGGCAGGAGGATTAGATTTGGCATTACACTTGGAGAGCATTTTGCGGATGTGGGAAAAAAAATAACTTCTTTTTGTGCATATATAGGTATTTTTTGCCACCTGCAAAAGTTGCATGGTTTTGACATCACTTCCACTTTTTTTTCTACTTTGGAGCCTGCTCCTTTTCTGTTCTGCAGACCTCTTTAGTGCTATGAAAAATCAAGGTTTGCTCTTGGAACAGGCATGTGTTCAGGAAAGTACAGAATGTCTATCGGAAAGGCAATATAGTGCACTCTTTGTGGTCGAGAGTGTGGGAAACTCCATTTTGCTCATTTTCATGACAGAAGCACTGAACCACATTAACACAGAAGGAAGACGTAGAAAACATTTAATGGTACTGCAATGCTTTGTTTATTCTTAGCTAAGCCTACATGGCTTCCAAATGAGCCCACTATGTAATGTGACTACATAAGGTTAACTGCTGGGTACATTAAGCAAAATACTCTCTCTTAGATGCTTGTTTAAGTCATCATTTCTGATCATTTATCAGACTTAATGTGCTACAGCAGACTGCAGGTCACAATGTGTCATTTCCAAAAGAACTTTGACTTTTCCCTTTCCAGGGTCAGGAGCCGGTAATGTTTAGCTGAAATCACTGCATTGCACTTCATAGCTTCCAGTGGATCTACTGAGGCTTTGGAGATCTATTTTCACTAGACCAGGATGCTGGCTCCAGGTATTTGGTTATTAAAATCTGAAAGAACTGTTAAAGTACAGGCAATCACCTTAGATTCAAGCTGGACACAACAAAATTCACTTCATTTGTTGCGAAAAGATTGTGAGAAGTACGGGAAGGATAATTATTTTTCCAAACTGATAGTGGGAGTTCTCTCTGGAGAGGAATATCAAAACCAAACAGCCCCCACCTCTTGAAGGTTATTTTCATGAAATTCAAGAAAAAAAATGAAAAAAAGTTGGGATACAATTTTTAACATTCTATGTGAGTGTTCCCCAGTTGAAGGTAAAATAATAGGACTATTTATCTGGTGACTTCTACATATAAGTTATTTACAGCAAAACGTTTGTTTGATGACTTTTGCTCTCTTTTTTTTTTTTTTTTTAATCTAGAAAATGTGTGGATTTTTTAGAGCTATGATTTTGTTTAATACACTGGGGTCACAGTGGTGGGTATTAAACAATAAGATGAACAGACATTTTATGTTGTCACCTATTTCCTTTTTATATGCCAGGCTACAGTTTGTTTTCAGCTGCATTTGCAGCTTGATAGTACGGAGAGTAAAAGGAGTGGCTATATTAAAGACATAAGTCGTAAGACTATCATGACACACCTTTTTCCTATGTACCAATCCTTACATCCTACATGGATGCATAAATAATCTAGGTGAAGATGGCACTACTGCATCTATTATCTAATATTTCTCACTATTAGGGCCTGATTTCATTTTACCAGATTTCAACCACTTAGGAATGTGTTGGGTTTTTTTCTGGGGTACCTCCTTGGGATGGATTGGTATTTGGAAAGGTTTCAGCTAAAATGTTTTGGTGTTTATGAGATATTTGGGGAGAATAGATTGTCTTTTGCAGGCTAAAAAAAGTTCTTCAAATAATAAATTGACAAGCACTGTATATCTGTGCCTTGGGGAATAAGCCTAAGATTTCCATTAGGGATGTACCTTTTCCTGATCCTGTGGCTATTTACCTAAATAGTCAAATGTTTTAAGTACCTATTTGTTCAAAGGGAGACTGCTGAGTCCTCCAGAAGCTCTGTCTACTTCCATGCAGACAGCCAACACCAGTGCCCCTGTAGAGGATGGCTGGGCATGTTCCCATTTCAGACTGCAGATACTGAGCAGGACCTTCTCAGCTAAAGGAAGAAGATTTAGGGAAGCTGTTGTGAAGCTGGAGGCTGGAGACTGATTAGGAGGATGGAGTGCTGAGAACTTCATGTTATAGCATTCTGGGAAGACGGGTTCATCCTAGCTTCCCAATCATTGAGTTAATATGATGGAAGTCTTAAGTGCCTAAGAAGAAAGGAACATTCTTATATTCAGGTCCTTATGCAGGCTGTGTGCATTAAAGAAATCCTAGGAGACCCTCTACAAAAGTTGCAGAAGTTAAAAAACCAAATGACTAGCCACTCTATCCTTAGGTGGGATGGCAGTCCCATCAGAAAATAGTACTCAACACCTAGTTAAAGGCCATTTCATAATACTGTATGTTCAATGGGGCAGGGTAAATTGCTTAAGGTTCCTGTTTTTCTCATCTCCTAAATATACCTTTGTTTTTTATCTTAATAATCTCCTTCTAGTGCAACTTCTTGCATTGTAGTAATTAAATAACAACCATTGTGTAATTCTGCAGGTCCAAGAGAGTTTTTAGATTTATGAGGAATCTAATATGTAAGGAATCTAAAATACAACTTTTTAGGGGAACTTTGAAACAAACAAACAAACAAAACCCCACTGAGGTTGTTAGGATTATTTGCTTCCTTTTTAAATATTCATTACTCTGAAATGAGTACATTTCAAAGGGAATAGAATAACAAGGGGAGATCCCTTGTGAAAATTTTCTAGACCAGGACTGTTACAAAAAGTTACCTCTCTCTCCTAGGATGTTCAGAAGCACAAATTGTGATTTGTAAAGGAAAAGCTTTAACAGACAACTACATTGAAAAAGCAGACTGCATTTAAATGTATTGCTAGCAAAACTAGGCTTCCCATCTGTGAAGGAAAAACTTGGTGAGGGAGGAAATAAGTGAATTAAGGAAAACAATGATCTAATTACTCCACAAAGATAAAACAAGACAAAATGAAAAATCCCAGCTAACCCTCACCCATTCTCTTATTTTCCTTCCCCCAAGAATAATAAACACAGTAGAGGAAATTTTTTTTTTTTTTTTTTAACTTTTATTACATACTTACTATCAACACTATTCTTTCTCCAAAGAGAATTCACTTGTTGATAAGTTCTGATTATTTACTATCACTTTAGTGTCCAAAGTGTACAGGCAGCTCACAGACTACTTGTGAGACTGCTGAGTTACAAGACTCTAAATTCAGTATCCAGCCCGCAGCAAGAGGCAGGATGAATGACAGGAAAAGACAGGAATGAAATGAGTCAGTAAAGGCAAAAGCTCTTTCTGTCTTAAAAAGATCTTAACATTCTTTTTAATACTGATTACTTTCCATTGGGTAGAAAAAAGGACATGAGGCATAGACTTACAAAGGCTTGAAATAGTCCTTCAAGTTCAAAGCAGTTTGAGACATCTGCAAATGCTAAGAATATTCACATATTTCTAGTCAGACCACTGAGCACTTCTGTGCCACACGATGTTATCCGAACAGGCTATGAAAGGGTCATGGCACTCCTGTGTGGTCAGTATGGTTTGTTTATTTCTGATTTCCACACCAAGAAACTCAAGAGGAGCTTTATTAGGACTACATGTTCAGAGTGGAGTTCTGAGATCAATCCGAGCCACTGAGAGGGAAATAATTTTTAAGCAGGTAATTAAATTGAAAAATTCTGTAACTGAGCATCTAAAGCTGTAGGGGTGAAGCATGTTGTATTATTCCTATTGCTTTACTAAAATATTATCCCATACTTGCCAGCTGCTGGAACATAATTTAAGAGTTTAAAATGCCATATGAGAATTAAATTAAATACAAAATCCAGCATAAATCAGTTCCAATCCACATGTTTACATGAGGGTTTGGATTTTTAATTTCTCTCTTCTCTCATTCAAAAAAATGGGCACATTGCTTTTTCCTCAAACTTTCAACAACTGCAAAAATTGCCACAATTTGGCAGAAAGCAGAACTGCAAAATTTCAGCCTTATAGGTGAAAGTTTTGGAAAGTTACGAGCAAATGAAAACAGGGGCTTAGCATGGAAATGCATAGGCGTCCTTAATTACAGCTGTTGGTAGGTCTCCAGCTATATTGCAAATGACATATGTTTTTTCTACTTAAAATCCTAATCCTGTTAGTAGATGTGTCAGCATGGAGCCTTGCAGCTGTGGTGTGTTCCCCCAGCATCAGAGGGACATCTTGTGAGCTGAAGAGTATCCACAGTGTTTCTGCCTGCACCATAGACATCAGCCATGGATGGCTGTGAACACTAGAAATGTGTAAGAATAGAAATCTGTGAATGGTGCTAATGTCTAATGTGATTCCAGTGGTGTTAAACCAGTCAAAACCGAACATGGAAACAGCTAATTAATTCCATGGATTTAGGAACACAGACCTGGCAAAGGTTTGGGGTCATATATAATATATACAGTGTATTAATAAAAGATGAAGATAGAATGATAAACCACCCATGCTGTGAAGTAATCCCACAAGAAAGTATTATCTGCAGCATCTTATTTAAATTAGTTTTACTGAAGAAATTGGATTAAAGTCTGAACTATATGCTTACTGGCTATTGTTAAAGTTAGTATGAAATCACTGACAGTTAGAAACTTCCAGTTATGTTTATGGTCATGCTATTTCCAGAACACATGCAAGAGTCATACTTTGAAATGATTGCAACATCATTATTGTGGGTCCAGAAGCCCAGTAAATTTGGGGACTTTTGCGGGAAGCACATTGTAGAGAGGACTGTTGAGCAACCACATCAGATACAACTGAATAAGGTAATTTTTTGGTCCTGATTTACAGGAAACCTCATCTGTTGTAAAGATTACTCAATCATATTTTTAATATATTAAAAACAAATGTATGTTAGAAGATATCTCTCTTATAAAGCTATGACCCAAGTCCTGACTCTGTGGAGAAGACGAGACTGGCTGTGGGAAGCATTGAGAAAGGAAAGGTGGGAGGATAGCAGTACACAAGGGCACTCTCCCCTGTGGGTCCTGTGCCCATTGGCATGACAAAATGACTCAGTGGGTACGTGGGCAAAATTGTTTCCCATGCTGCTGAGAAGTTATATGTACTCAGAGTTGGAAAGTGAAGGCTTTTCCCTATCGTCAGCACTTACTGTCAGCTACCAAAGCAGGCAAACAAGCACTTTCTCATTTTCTCCTTTGATAGTACTGAGAAATAATCTACAAGTTTGAGAGTACCCATAATTTGGCCAAAATCAATAGCAGGTGGGTTATTTCAAACCGTGCCTCATTTTTGTGTTTGTACAACATCAACAGTTTTAACCTTGCTAATAGTGACAGGGAAAATGTTCACTCACTGCAGCCTCTTTATAAGGCCATTCTAGGTTGAACAAACATTAATTAGTTAATATTTGTATAGCACTTTAAAAACCTAAAGCACTATGTAAGTGCTAAAGATTATTATTTTTTTTGAGAGCCAAACAAGAATTTAGTGGGCTACTCTGAAAAAAGTTGCTAGAATAAAAATGTTAGGAGCATGGTTTAAAAAAATAATGTGATGTGTAAACTAAATAGGCTTAAAAAAAAATTCCAAACTGTTTGCACTGAAACTACTTGACCAATGTTTCCAAAAAAATTGCAGAGTATGAATTTTATTCCAATACTTACTCTGCATTTTAAGAATGATCACTAATACTCTTACAGACATTATAAGAAATGTGTATTTGAAAGACAACTACTGTATGATCACCAGTAAGTTCTGTATTCCAGCATGTGCTAATGATTTTTTTTTAGCAAGAATATTCTGAGAACCCTATGAACTTTTATATATCATAGTAATGAAACAGAAACACTCTTTCTGGTGCCATGTTTCTATTAAATCAGTCTTTGAGAAAGAAAAAAAAAAACAAACCAAACAAAAACATCCCACTACAGTAAGAAGGATTTTAATAGAAAGCTTTACAATGGGTCTGGCAGGAGATGCTCTGAAATAATGAAAATGTACGGAACAACCTCCAACCTTAAACAACAGTGGCAGTTGATTAGCAAAGCAAACTAAAGATTTTTAAGGAGATTTCTATCTCTGTTTAATAATCTTGAGGAAATCTGTTTTATGATAGCTGATCATTGAAAGGCCATGGCTCTCAGTGGTTGTTAGTCACTACTGCTATGGAAAGGGGACAGCCAGAGCATCCTTCACATCTTTCCTGCAATCTGTAAAATCAACAGCTAGCATGGATCTTTCACAGGACTTAGTCATGGATTAGATTTGGAGAAAAAAGGCTATCAAAACAAAGATAAAATAAAACTGATTGAGACTGAGAACTTGAAATATTTTAACATCTGAGTATCTTCACAGCTGAAAGTTGTACAATACTGTTTTTTCTTCCTCCCACACTAGGAATTTACTATATCCTCTGAGCTGTTTACATCCAATTTCTCTAGTTTATCTTATTCCTGTTCAAGGTGCTGGACTGTACTCACATCCCCAGGCTTGTCTCAGCATTTTTTTCCAGTTACTGTTTCATGTTGATCACACAAACGTCCCAGAGACACATACAGAGCACTTCCATTCATGAAGGCTTGGTGTTGTGATCTCCCTTTATTTGATGCTCATTCAGTATTGCCTTCCCATGGGCATAGTCTGAGCAGAGTGGGGAGATGCCTGTTCAGGCATGCTTGCTATGTATGCCATCATTTTGAGCTCTTCTGGGCTACTGCATTCCTACTTTCTTGGTGGGACTCTAAAACAAGATGACAGGAAAAAGGGGCTCTTATGAATACCACCTCCTCCTTGCATCTCCCTCCATCGCCACACTGCTGAGCTCTCAGACCCATCCAGACACGGAAGGTTTGGGCTGGCACAGCAGTGGTGTTGGAGTGGATGTAGGGAAAGGTCTTCAGAGGATAGTCATCAGGCTCCAGATTTCCAAGGCATATGACATTCTTCTGAGGACCTGGCCCTTGGTGGCTTGTAACCTGTCTCTTCCAGTTGGTAGCTGCAGTTACATGTTTTTGCACATCATGGCAAGAAGTTTTTACTGTCATGGAGGAAAAGTAAGAAGTAAGAAGGTAAGAAAATAAGAAGAGGTGCAAAGCTTTCAAATTATACCTAACCTCTCAACACAGATTCTCTTTGATGATGCTCAGAAAAGTTGCTTACAGAGTCTGAAAATGTTTCCAGACGAAGCTGTAAATGTGCAGCAGCTGAACACAGCCAGTACAAAGGTGTTAAATCCAGAGGTGCTAAATACTCGAGCCCCTTCCTGATACCAGTGGATCAGAGGACTGTGTAGCTCTCTAAAAGCAGATCACTTCTTTGGGTACTTTGGCTAAGGATGGAGGCAACAAAGATGGTCACCTGTGTTTGAAAAACACTAAATGATTAAAATCAAATATAGAATGTGTTCAGACAAGAAATTATTCTTAGACTTCTATTTCTGACTACTTGATACAAAAATATGTAAATGAAAAAGTGGATATGCTTAAGAAAATCTGTGGGTGAAAACATACTATTGCTCTATGTGTTCATATTGAAATTTATTACTGTCAGTGAAGGAATGGTCCTGAACTCTCACACCTTAGAAATGCTTAGTTCACATTTTAAAATGGGGATTTTAATACTGTATGGTACCATTCTTACCTTTTCACTAATGTATAACTCTTGCTCTGCTGTTAAGCATTTTATCAGAGACATGCTTAAGCACCTCTGCAGTTATCAAGGTTTCTGGTTTAACATGCTTTGGTTTAAGAACACAAAACACTCAGCTCTTCCTTTTTCTGTCCTTTTTGCAAGCTACCAGCCCCCAAAACCTTAGAAGAGTTTTTATGTGGTGTGGTTTAGGTAAAACTAATGTGGAGGAGGTTGGAGGCCACCAGGAAACATTAATAGTTCTCCCCAGTTTTGTTTTCTTTTAACTGTTAGAGCCTAATGAGAGTACTGCTGTGAAATTTTGGATACAGTTTTGGCAAGGCTGCACCAATCCATCAGTGAGGCCTCCTTGCTGAAATGAACACCTCCAGTAAGCTTTTAATGGCCTTTGTAAACAAACAGAATAATTCCCACTAACTGCAGAAATGAGTTCCATATTTATTTATTTTACTTCACAGCTCCTATTAAGTTGATTTAATAAAATTCAGCACATAATGTTTTTAAAACAAACCTTAAATAAACTGGAGCTGAGTACTGAACTCTGCATGGTGCTGCCGGTATTAATGGGTTCAAAAGAGGCCATAAGGCTCCAACTGTCCCTGAATGGTGAGACCAAGGCTGAAACTGTGAGACGGTAAAGATGATTTTAGGGTGCCTAATACCTGACTGAAATATAATAATCACGTGGTAGTCAGTGGGGGAGCTGAGGAGATGATGGCTCAAGACTGTTGGCTCATCTAGGTGTCCTGTATCCCCACATCTCTCTGTCTGGACCTCCATCAGGTGACCCTGAGGGTCTTTGTCCTTTCTGTCTCCCTCTTTTAGCACCTGAAGGTCACAGTTATGGATACACTGGGACTCAGCCCCAGCCTTGTATCTACTAGAGCAATTCACCTCCAGCTACCCTGCTGAGAGAAGCTACAAACCATATTGTGTCTTAAATCAGGAGATGGACCTAATTTCTGAGCACAGTGTATATTCTCTAGGGGAGCCTGTGACCCTCCTCATTCCTCAAAGATCTCTCCAAGGGAGAGAAGAAATATGAAGATAAAGACTCAACTATTCTTGATGAGAGATGATGATGACAGGAACAAGAACCCTTTGAATTTCAGGAAGAAATTCAGAAAACTAGAAATAGACCTGGTACCAGTAAACCAAGGAAAGCTCTTTGCTGGGTAGGCTTCTTGCTGCCTTGGGGTTTACAGTTTTTGTCTGTTTACTTCTCTTTTCTGGTCACATTGCCAAGTGGGAACACTCCTTTGTGAGGACATACCAGAGGATCCAGATGTAGAAGAAGTTATGGAAGAAACTGACAAAATGCTCCATCAGAAATCAGAGTCCAGATGGTATTTAAATGAAGTCAAGGGTAAAATTGCTGAATCACTAAGGATGCTGTGTAACTTCATGCTTAAAATTGTACTGGTATTTGAAGATTGGAATGAGGCATATGTGATGTTGATTTCTAAAAAGGCTTTGTGAGATACTGCAGAAATACACACCTGGAGGCATCATGTCCATGCCAGGCAAACTGAAACAAGCTATAACAAAACTCAGAGTCAGAGACACCTTGCAGCATATGATTTCCTGGGGAAGAGTTCATGACAATTTTACACAGGGAAGTCCCATTTGAAAAGCCAGTTAGAGTCTTCTGAAGATATCAACAAACATAGGATGATCTGCCTGACAAACGTGTTTGGGCATCCAAAAGGATTTCCACAAAATCCCTCATTGGGAACTTTAAGGACAGTTAAGCATTGTGGTGTAAAAGGAAGGCTGTTTAATGGTTGAATAACTGGTTACAAGATAAGAGCAAACATTCAAGTCTTGCAATAAAGGGACACTATCAATGCTTTTCCCTTAGGGTCCGTGCTAAGTTGTGTCGTGTAAAGCATGTTCATAAACAACCTGGAAACACGGTGACAAATGATAATGCAGGCTGAAGATGGTAAGTTTATATTTTTAGCAAAGATCCTCTGTGCTTGTTCTTGTTCTGTATACACACTTGTTCTCTATAAACATATGAGTTTTATTATTTTTTTCTCTCAGCTTCTTACTGCCTTCACTTTTTTCTAAGAGTAACCATTACATGGTACTTACAGTACAATGAACAGTAATTATGGACCATTCATGGAAACACTCCCCACACAGTGCCTCAATTCTTGTGGGTCGATGAATGACTTGGAGTGTGGGCAGTGGTGCTGGATGTGGATTCAGTTTTGTTTTCCACACTCATCATTCCATTATTATGTCCCTCTTCTGCTTATAAACACCATGTAAGACACAGAAAATAAACAGGATCCAGGTTAAAATAGCAGGAGCCTAGCCCTTTGACCTCCTGGATGCCCATAACATCTACAGAAAGGGGAGCAGGCGTATCACCTCCTGAATGGTCTTGCTGGATGATAGAACTGTTGGCTACAGAGCAAAGTCATCAGAGGCCAGCTCTCAGATGACTAAAGCAACTGTCTTTCCACCATGCACTGTCTGGTGAACTTCCTCAACAATCTTTATCTAGATGTCCATGAAATTTGCCTTTCCCTTCTCCCTGCATGTTCTTCATCCTACACTGTGAAGCAGTCTTCTGTAGCCAGAACTTGTTTCTCTGTTGTCTTTCTAAGAGACAGTGTCCTGCAAAGCATCCAGCCTGTCTTCACATTTTTACCATAAGATCTCCTGAATGTCTATTCAGATAATTTAAGATAATAAACATCATACCATAGCTTCAGTGTCAACAGTGTGAGTCAAATTTTTGCCTCAGGAAGAGCTTAGGAGAGCAGATACACTAAGCTTAGGGCTTCCTGAGAAGGTGAGGACAAAGGATTATGAATAGCTTCCACAGATAACCTATACATTAAGAGAAGAGACTTTTAAAGGTATGATCTGACTGATGTTGCTACATTTAGACTGCTACACCAAATCAGTGGTGAAATATTCATATCCCATCGTTGACACTGTGATGCTAGAAAACTCCCTTGGAAGGGGCAGAAAATAATTTTTGGTGGCTTAACTCATCAAGGTCCAACTTAGGGCTGATAGGATGCATCCATTTAGCCTGCTACCTTTTCCCTGAAGCAATGAACAACTGTTTTGTCAGGGGGTTCAGCCTATGCAGCTGAATGCCTCCTCTTGCCCTTCAGCAGACAGTGCTGGCCTGGTGCAGAGCAACCACTGCCTTCTGCTGATGTGCAGGGAGTAGGGTGGGAAGCATGTCTCTCAGAAGGGGCTGCTCCAGCCACAGTTCCCAGTACTGACCTATCAGTTGGAAAGGTAATGTGGTGTTGTCTTGGATCATAACTGTGTGGCTGTGAGGGCTGGAACATATATCCTACAAGGACAGGTTGAATGATTTTGGATTGTTCAGCCTAGAGAAGAGAAAGCTTCAGGGAGACTATTGCAGCCTTCCAGTATCTGAAGAGGGCCTACAAGAAAGCTGGGGAGGGACTTTTCACAAGGGCTTATAGTAGTAGGACAAGGAGTAAAGCCTTCATATTGGAAGAGGGTAGATTTAGATTAGAAATTAAGAACAAGTTCTTCACTATGAGGGTGGTGAAACACTGGAATAGGTTGTCTAGGGAGGCTGTGGATGCTCCATCACTGGAAGTGTTCAAGGCCAGGTTGGATGGGGCTTTGAGCAACCTGATCTACTGGGAGGTGTCCATGGAAGGGAGTTGAAACTAGATGATATTTAAGGTCCCTTCAAACCCAAACCTTTCCATGATTCTATTATTCTATGACTAAGCTAGTGACAGGAAAACTGCAGGAATATGGTGCATTTTTTCTCAGGGAGCTTGTGGTTCAACACAGAATCACAGAATATTCATGGTTGGAAAGGACCTCCTAGATCACTGAGTCCAACAATCCCCATAACAAAAAACCCACCTAAATACCCTGATCAAACATGACTTCAAAAACACAAAATAACCCCCTACATGCCTGCCACTAGAGCATGTCCTGAAGCACCAGGTCTACCTGTTTCTTAAATACCTCCAGGGATATTGACAACCACCTTCCTGGGAAGGCTGTTCCAGTGCCTCACCACTCTTTCTGTAAAGAATTTCATCCTAATATCTAATCTAAACCTCCCCTGCCACAACTTCAGACCATTTCCTCTGGTTCTTTCAGTAGTTACTAAGGAAGCCAACACCCACCTCTCCACAATCACCTTTCAGGTAGTTGTAGAGGGCAATGAGGTCCCCCCTCAGCCTCCTCTTCTCCAAACTAAACATACCCAGGTCCCTCAGCCTCTCCTCATACGACTTGTTCTCTAAACCCCTCACGAGCTTGGTATCTCTCCTCTGGACATGTTCCAGCAACTCTATGTCTTTCCTATAATGAGGGGCCTAGAACTGAACACAGTATTCTAGATGAGGCCTCACAAGTGCCGAGTACAAGGGCACGATAACTTCCCTTCTTCTGCTGACCACATTATTCCTGATACAAGCCAGGATCCTGCTGGCCTTCTTGGCCACCTGGGCACCCTGCTGACACATATTTCTATGTTTCTATATTAAGCCAGCTGTCCACCAGCACCCCCAGATCCTTTTCTGCTGGGCTGCTTTCCAGCCACTCATCCCCAAGCTTGTAGTATTGCCTGGGGTTGTTGTGACTGAAATGAAGGACCCGGAACCTGGCCTTGTTGTACCTCATACAATTGGCCTCAGCCCATTGATCCAACATGTCCAGGTCCCTCTGTAGAGCCTTCCTGCCCTCAAGCAGATCAACACTCCCACACAATTTGGTGTCATCTGAAAACTTACTAAGGGCGCTCACCTGCAAACATGCCCTTGCCTGTGCATGTTGGGGACCTGAAACACAAATCGGACCTGCCCACAGGGACCACTGGATCATTGCAGGGCTGGTGCTAGAATTGGGGAAAAGGAGGGTGGTGTCAAACAGGGCACAGAGGCCACCTAAGAGTTCAGAACACCCAGGAAGATTTCTTGATTTAATTTTAAGACAATTCCAATTCTGCTTACTTTAGGTTTATGTAGGGTTTATTTGTATACTCCTGTCCCTTCTGAGGTTGCCTTCTGATTTTCTGACCCATATCAGAAAAACCCTTCTTCTCCTCCTCAGAAAGACATTCAATTCCTTCCTCAAAGCTGATCAGAGTTTGAAGCACTTTCCTGTGGAGGAAGGATCTTCCAGCACAAACTGAAGCAGATTCATGAATAGGGGCCAAGATTCTGCGTTTCTTAAGGGTGACGGTCACAAAGAGGCATTTCAGGGCTTGAAGGGAAGATTTACGAGCACAGTTCTGAGAAGGGAGCACAGACAGTTCACTGCAGGCCCCACAAAAAAAAAAAAAGAAAAAACAGCCCTGCTTGTGTTTAAACTGGACCACTCAAAATGAAGGCATTGTGTGCGCCGGCAATAAACAAAGAAAGAGATATCTGGAAGTGATAAAGCTTGGATTGATAAAAACTTCCCTTCTTCTAGATGGAGGCCACACATACTCTAAATAAAATGTGCCACTTAGGAGATGATTTGTGTTGATAAACCTCAAGCGCGTTGTTTTTCCAAATGTTCTCTCCCAGTTGGGAATTTCACACTTGGGCAGGCTCCAGCCGCGGCCTTACTGAGTGCCAGCCTCCCTCCCTGACCTGACCTGCTGTTGTTTATACTGCTGTTTACACATTTCTTAACAACCTATGCAAACGGTCTGTAATTACTTTCGCTGATGGCAGTGGCGGCAGCAGTGCGGAGGTTTAGGCAGGCTCTGAAGCATTGCCAATGTTGTGCTGTTTGTTGACACGGTGTTTCCCCTGATGTGGCAGCAGGTTGGAGGAAGGGTTATGAGATGGCTAACTGTAGCTGGGGGCACAGCCCTGCCAGGCTAGGACCATGCTGTAAACAGCCAAAGGAATAAGTAACCTGGATAAGAATCAGCTTTCAAGAGGCTTGTTCCAACCATGAGACCCAGAGGCATCACTGATCTGTTATAATGCTTGGGTTTGGAGCAGTCTGTTTCAGACATGCATGGTCATCTATATGGAGTCACTTCTTTTGAAAGTAATTTAGCTTGGATGCAACTTGGATGCAATGCTGCATCTCCCTCCCTTTCAAAGACAGAGCTGAGCAGAGTCAAACAATGATACTCTTTAGATCGTTATAACACTCTAAGTTATACAATGTATATTATAGCCTTCCATGTAATTGAGAAGGGTCTATATAGGCTTTGTACTCCAGACATCTTTCACTTTAAAAGACAAGGCATACAGTTGCTCTGAAGAAGAGGCACAAAGTCTGTAGATTGAGTATTATTTCTGGTTTACTGAAGAATAAATTTTGTTTGAGACCAAATAGTTTAATTAGTACCTTGGAAAGCTATGTAAACTTGATATAAATTATGAGGGTGTTGCCCTCTCTGATTTACTCTGTTTGAAAACCTTGAGTGTCTCTACCCTGCCTGGACTTAAAAATACTAGCATTTGTTTCCATTAAACCCATATTTTTAAAGTTTGGACAGGGTGTGGGAGAGCTGATGTCCCTTGATTGGCCACAGATACTGCACAAGAAAAATAAAGATCCTGAAACTTTTTTTCATGGTTTTCATAGAAAAAAAAAAACACCTCAGTCGTTTCTTCCTACTCCATTCCATTGCATTCCCAATAACAATAACGCAACGCAGCATTGTGCATCTGAAAGTTTGTAAGATACGTATCTCAAAGGGTGGCCAAAGCACTGGGAGTTTGCATACCCTGTAGCTGACCTTTAGCTAACCTATAAGCTAGGTATGCAACTCTCCACATGAAATCCCTCCCTTACAAATTATATTCTATGAAATTGATTGTACCAGATTTTGCATTTGTATTTATTTACTAACATGCTTCAGACTGCATAATCAAGCTAAGGATGTTTCACAAAAGTGTTTCCAGAGGTCTTTTCCAGCCTCAGCAATTCTGTGATTCTGTGATTTAATGCCAACAAACAAAAACTACAGCCAGAAAGTTGGCAATCTGGCGAAGCTGTAGTCTTTTCATGCTATTTCCATGAGCTGGGGAAGAAACACCATACATGGCCTGCTGTCTGTGCCAGACACTAATATATGTTTATCAGGGAAATAACAAGTCTATTAGTCTGGGATTCCTAATACTTCAGGAGGAGAGTCAGGAGATCAACTAAGACTACTTATTATCACAGACCCTGAGCCAAGCTGTCTATCCCTGCACATGTTCATCTTAGCATTAGCTAGTGCGTGCAGTGTGTTTTAAAGTACTATATGTAAGCTCTTTCTTAAGAAAATCTTACATAGAGTGAGGCCAGTATGTTCACTGCTACTGAAGTACAGACATAAACAGATGCTGCAAATTTGGTGGCATGCCTGAAATTATGGCAGTGTAAGTGAATAAGTGCTGAGAACTTAACCCTAGTCTGCTAGAGATGCCAGCACAGGCGCTGCGTTAACAGTGGTAAGGACACTTGGAGAAAGGAGAACATGCTTGGTCTTCAGATCCCACACAGAACCAGCATGGCTGACAGCTAGAAAAGTGGAATTTTGTGGTCTGGATGTTTTTTTCTACTTCTGACCAGAGCTCATTTCTGGAGAAGAACTGAGAGACACAGGCATGAGCATCCCACACTGACTTTTTTATTCCTTTCTGAAGGGTGCTCAGAGCCTGCCCATGGCAAAACTCCACGCTATGCCAAGAGGCGGCCTCTCACCTCCTGGGAGTGCCTGCCTCTCACCTCCTGGGAGCGCCTGCCAGCACACCTCCTCCTGTCAAACAGCTGTTGCTAGCGAGCTTGAATTTGTCATCCTGTCATTTCCCCTCTCTGGTTTTGACCCATCTCCCCTCCCCAGCACACAGTCTCCTTGCAGCAGCCAACTGACCTCTCCCACTGCAGGAAGGCGTTATCAACCAGCCAGGAGTAGGCTTGCCGGGATATGGGGCTCATCCCACTGGTTCATGGAGGCAGATCTATCTTAACACTTATCTCCCTGTTAAAGCCTCCTCCCTCCCTGACAGTTATTTCTAGGCCTGTATTTCATACTCATCACTAGCACCAGGAGTAAACCTTTCCACAGACAGATAAGTGGCACCAAATTAAAGAGTATTAAATTAATGTCTTTCCATTTTTAAAGAGCTAGTAGCAATTTGTACATCCCAGGCATGCCAGAGATGGTAAAAATCTAATAATTTTCCATGCTTTAAATGCTGTGTAAACACAAGCTAATTGTTCTTACATGTGAAAAATGTTGTGTGTCATGTCAAGAATGTATCAAGACTGAATTTTTAGCTTTGTGAAATATTATTGAGCCCAGCCCCTGCTCAGCAAATCTTTCCAGACTCGAAAAAGTCACTAAAGCAAATAAGGCTGTTCTTATTTATGAGACTGAGAGTTTATCTTGATTAGATATAAAGGCCGCAAATAATGGCTCTCTTTTAGACAACTTCTAACATGAAAAAAACCAACTATATATCTATCTGTTTGCAGTATATCTAAAATACACTCATCAGCCACTACAAAATACTTAATGCTCTTGATAAATGAAACCTTATGTAAATGCAGTTAATCTCAGCAATTTTGCTCCTAAGAACTAAAAATCCATCTTTGCTGCTTTTTTTTTAGAAAGGAAATAACAGCAAAATACACCATTAGTCACAAAATATAATCTGTTAACATCAAAGCTAATGGTTTACTGACTGTTTTCTCAAACCACTGTTTCAAGGTTTTACATGTCTTCAAGCATTTCTTCTGCAATTATTAAGATAAAGTAATAGATGAACAGAGCTTTAGTATTTCATCAGTGCTGAGGGAATGATTAATAACACCAGCCATGGACCCCAGGCATGATGTGGGAAAGGCTGGTGGGTTTCCCCACCTTAACACTCAGCTTCCAGGGACCAGATGTCTAGCAAAAGACCTCTAATAAAACAACAGTAAGGACAAGGGAGAAGAGCTTGGGACCACAGTTCTTACAGGGAGGTACAGTTATCTCTGACTTGTTTCATCATGCAGCTTTCTTCATGAAAATTTCCAGTCATGGATACTGAGATAACATCAACTCTGTGACACATGGACAAAAATTAGCCCTCGGGATGAACTGTCTTATAACCAGAAGCAGGTGAAAAGAAGCAATGCATTCACAATCTTCAGTTTACCATTGCCTGTGTGGTCATTAAACCACCAGTGAAGTGAAGGCTGACGTGCAGTACAGGTGAATGGAACAAGTCCTCCTTCCTTGGTGCTGTAATCTTGCTTGTTCTTTCTAAGCACTTTTTCTCTCCCCATGGCATCAGTGGGGGATTTTCTGACAGATTTATTGCCAGGTATCATACTCTGTGAAAGACTTCATTGTTCTCAGTTTAAGGGACAGATCTAAAAAATAAATAAAATCTAAGTGGAAATATTCTTGCACAGGCTACCAGATTCTAGCTGCAATGCAGCAGATCCTTCACTTCGGTACCAGAATATCTGCAGCTTCTGATACATAATGATCCATTACCTACAAAATTGCAGTCATCTATCTTGCACAATATAAAGTACAAAATTGAATTTGGCAATTAGTTCATCAAGGCTTACTTCACTAAGTCCAGAACTGCTGGCTGACCAAGACAAGAATCTTTAAGACAGCCATCCAATGTTTACATCAGTGATACAGGAGACTCCCAAATAAATAGTCCCAGCAGTTAATGAACATCACTGTGAAACATCACAGCTTGTTACTATAAGCCAGAATGTGTCTCATCAGGACTTCCAGCTACTAGAACCTGGTAAGCTTTTACCCAGGTAAAAAAAAAAAAAAACAAACCTCTGCAATCATAAATCTCCCATGCAGAGGAAGAAGAGTTAAGCCTCTTCATAACTTTCAATTTGTTAAAATATGTATCTTGTCTCTCTCAGGAAGTCTAGTTTTCCAGACTTTTCCTTCTCTTCTTCAAACCCTATGAATTTGTCAAAATCCTTCTATAAAACTGGTATTTTTTATCTGAGGTCATGTATACAGCCCAGGTGTCACTTTGAGAAACTGAATGCAGGATAGCACATCATTGCCTATCTCACATATGAGCACGGGAGATATGAGCAAAATTCAGAAATTCAGTCTTGCAGCATAGCCAGGTGTTATGGTCAGTGAACGTAAAAAAATAATTTCCTCTAGTGGCATTTCCAAGCTATAATGTGGCCAGAAGGAATTCTCCTCCTCCCATTCCCTCCTCTTCATCCCCCTTCTGCCTCTGTGTTGAAAGGCTTCATCCCTCCAGCTTCATGGATCTTCTTCAAACTGAGGGAAAATGTACTGGGTCTTGAAACATGATTTCAGAGGCAGAGGCTCCCTGCAGGTATCTCACAGCCTCACTGTGTGACTGATCAAGTTCAGCATCTCATAGTATATCACCTTCCAAATCTATACTCTATGCTGTCAGTGACCCATCCTACAATGGGAGCAAGGAGGAACAAGTCACTGGCATTTCTGAGAAATTAACATTGGTCCCTCTATTTTTTTTCCCAAATAGTCTACTGGGTATGAGTGCTTGAAGGGGAATTCCCTTCTGTTCCAGGTGTTTTCTGCTCCGCTTCACTTAGCAAAACCACAGATACCCAAAGCTTACAGGGAGACCACTGTTCTGTTTTGGATCCCTGGACCAATTTATAACCAGGTATAATTTTACTCTCACTGTCAAGAAAATTTTAGGAAATAAGAAAGTTTAGAAGCTTTCAGAGTGACTTTAACTTTCTTGTGAGTAACCTGAAATTCCATTTTCACAATGTTCCTGGAATCACAGGGTCCTTTCTCTCAGGCGGAAACACTTTTCAATTCCGCAGAAGTCCTCCATCTGATTAGTGAAAACTGCAACTGTAGGAGTACTTTGTACATTCAGTTAGCTGTTTAGTCAGATTTTGAGAAGTGTTTAAGCCAGGTGGGCATCTAATTACCATCTCTTGATCCTGTGACTTGGAAAATCAAACTAGCTAGCTAGCTGTGCTGTTACATATGTGAAACTTTTGCAGTTCTGGTCTCATGTGTCTAAGCACAGATATTTTGGTTCCCAGCTTTATAAATACCCTCAAATACAGTTTCTGGTCTTCTTTTGAGTCTTAGGGGACTCAATTTCAATATAAGTTTACTTTTTATCTTAATAGTAGATACAAAATAATTTTTTTAATGCTGTCTGAATTCTCCTTGGCGTATAGGAAACAGTATGTTACCTTTGGCCTGAACCATTTTTAAGAAGTGTGGAGGGTGAGTAGAGGAGCCAAATGAATTATTTTTCCATGTAGTGTTTAAGATATATAAATGGGGTGGAGCTTAAATCCCTGAGCTTTTGGAGATTATGCTCAGGAAACCATATTTTATGTGGTCATAAATAAAGCAAGAAAAATATCAACTTAACTGTGACATTTACCTTTATGTGGGTATATTATGGAATTCTAATTAAAATGAACACAGTAATAAACCAATCCACCCTTAACAGCAAAGCAAAGCAACACCTCCCCCCCCCGCCCATTTCTACTGCTTTAATGACATGCTGAATCCCACAAATAAAACTGGCGAGAATACACATCCTGTTCTTACGCTATTTAAAAACTCTAGCTGTGGATTATTGCAGTTTCTTATTGTTTCAGGACTCCTTCCAAGTTACACTTTATCTCACTGAGTACCAGGCAGTACACGCCTGTTAGTATACCAAAGAGCATTGCAACAAACAATCAGCATAGGTGAAGAAAAAGCATCAACCAGCAGTTCATAGTGATGCCAGGCCTGGCTGGCTCTTCCCTGCACCCCTGCATTGCAGGATGAAGCACATGGACAACTGTTACTGCGTGTCCTCACTTCATAGCTCTGTACATACGGTGGAAGTCACAGCTGTACACACATGCTGTGTGTGCTCTAGATCTGTACCCAAATGCAGTGCTCTGTGACACCAGCCACACAAAAAAATTGTGATGTACATTGTCTAGTAGAGATGGCAGGACATATTAGTGAAGCCTGATGACTCATCTCTTTCCAAAAGGCCAATGGTATGAGGTTCCACAGGGCCAGGTGCTGGATCCTGCGCTTGGGTCGCAACAACTCCCTCCAACACTACAGGCTTGGGGAAGAGTGGTTGGAAAGCTGCCTGGCAGAAAAGGACCTGGGGGTGCTGGACAACAGCCCATTGAATATGAGCCAGTAGTGTACCCAGGTGGCCAAGGAGGCCAACAGCATCCTGGATTATATCAGAAACAGTGTGGCTAGCAGGACTAGGGAAGTGATTGTCCCTCTGTACTCAGCACTGGTGAGACTGCACCTCTAGTACTGTGTTCAGTTTTGGGCCCCACACTATAAGGACACTGAGGTGCTGGAGGTTGTCCAAAGAAGGGTAATGAAGCTGGTGAAAGGTCTAGAGAACAAATCTTATGAGGAGCAGCTGAGGAAACTGGGGTTGTTTAGCCTGGAGAAATGAAGGCTGAGGGCAGACCTTATTGCTCTCTACAACAACCTGCAAGTAGGTTGTAGAGAAGTGAGGGCTCGTCTGTTCTCCCATATAGCAAGTGATAGTACAAGAGGAAATGGCCTCAAGTTGTGCCAGGGGATGTTTAGAATAGATACTAGGAAATAATTCTTCACAGAAAGGGTTGTCAAACATTGGAACAGGCTGCCCAGGGAAGTGGTTGAGTCACCATTCCTGGAGGTATTTAAAAGACGTGTAGATATGGTGCTTAGGAACATGGTTTAGTGGTGATCTGGTCATGCTGGGTTAATGATTGGACTTGTTGATCTTGAAGGTCTTTTACAACCAGAATGATTCTGTGATTATAAAAGTGGAAAAAAATAACCAAGCAGGTATCAGCAGGATCAAAATACACAATAATTAGAACAGAAACATGACTAGGATTGCCTGTCTTAGCAAGTGCTAATGTGGGATCACTTTTACTGGCAGACACACCAGTGGTAACTAAAACCCTGAAAGCTGAGAGCTCTTTCTTCAAGTGTCTTACTACAACTTGTTTTCTTCAGCCAGCATGAAATCTTAAAAATCCTTTTCTTTTGGAATGTCTAAAATGTCAGTATTTATTGAGGCTTTGGTCTTTGGAAGGAACAGTAGGAATCCATGTCTTACCACTGACAGAAGAATGGTGTTTTCCAGCATTTGGCCCTTTCACAGCAGTAGTTTATAGAATAACACATATAGAATCTATACATTTAGCCAATGACCATTTATAATATGTAAAGCAAAACTTTTTGTCCCACTTCTTAATTATTCTTGTAGTGTAATTCTTCAATGCCATACTAATGAGCAGTGATTTATTTTCCATCTGGATGTAAGCTTTCTAAAACTTGAAAGCTCAAAGGAGAATCACAGAACTATAGAAAGGCATGCTCAATGGTACTGATATCTTTCCTGACAGATCTTGGGCTAATAGGTTTCTAAAGGTTACCAGACATGAAGAATACAACCTCCTCAGGCAACATATTTTAGTGCAACTTGGTATTACTCTTGGAAAAGTTTTCTTAATATCTAGTACCTGTTTCTTTCCTCCTGCAATGCAAGTCCATTGCTTCTTGCTTTCTAAAGCATGGACATGGAGAACAGATTGTTTTCTTCCTCTTTGTAACAGCCCTTTCTATAAATGACACATAATATGGTGTGATTTTATGGGATTGTACGTTCACCAAGGACTAATAGTTAAAATGATACTCATTTGAAGTCACTGGGTAAAAAACAAATCAAGAACAAATGCACATTTGTTTGCAAACAAAGATAGTGAAGATAAAACTAAGAACCTACCATATGTTTTCACCAGCTGGAATTCATTAAACATTTTCTTAGTTCTGCTCTTAAACATGTTGTGAGGCTTACTTTTGAGGTCCTTCTCATAGGCTATGTCACTGGCAAGAAATTCTCAAACTATGGATGGCATACTGCAAAAAGGTCTCTAGAAATTTTCTTAGAGGTGAATGTCATTAATGTGTTTCCTATTCCTTGTGCTGAAACTTCTAACATGGTGTTTTGCTTCCACATTTGAAAGTGTTCTCCTGTGCTGGACTGAGAGAGTCCCAGCAAGAGAGCAGGATTCTTGCAGCAGTTTTTGGAAGTGCTTCTTTCCAAGTGTGAGGCTTCTTCAAGCATTGTGGAAAATCCAAAGCTGTCTGGTAGGGAACTAATTAAGAGTAGTCAAACAGGATGTGGAGAATAGCATAAAAGGGCTTGAGAAGTCTCTGGTCTAAGACTGTCTGCACTGTGTTACTCTGTGCAGTACAGATTTATTCCTGTAATTCTTTTCATCACTAAGAAAGACACAGGACAAAGGAAAAAGCAGCCAAAATGGAGCAAATTGAGAAAATTTTGTCTTTGTATACATAAAATTAATATCAAATCCAAATTGTTTACGTGAAATTAATGTTTTGATGTGTAAACTGGGATCCTCTGAAAAAATGAATTACTTCTGTGAATCAATCTAAATTCAACTGGAATTTTGGCTCTGGACTGCAAAGGTTAAATTATAGCATATAATGCAATATGATTACAATGTTACTGCTTCTCAGAAACAACAGCACAACATGTTCTGACACTGTATATGTGAAAGAGATTCCCTGCCTTGTCCAGGACAGATTTAAATATTCAGCAATGTTATAACAAAGTAACTCAATATTCAACATAAAATGGTGGTGTTTCGAGTTTGCTGCCAAGAAGTTTGTGCACAGAGACAGTTTTTGTTGTCTGTGCACTGCTCTGAATTAGAAGATGTGTCATATAACACTTATCTTAGATAGTGTGGGGGCAGTCAGTGAATGGTAACTGTGTTCTCCTGAAACAACAAGGATGTCATGTAGCACTTTTGGAGAGATAAGTGAACATTGGGACTGGGAAGGGTATGCAAAGGATACCAAAGTTCAGCAGCTAATTAGAGTGTTATCACTTGAAAAGTAACATAACTGAATGAATGAAGTCATGGCATCTAGGGAAAAAGCTTGTCATTTGTTAAATTATATTGCAGTGTACATGAACCATACAATGGTGACATTCTCAGGAATGCAGTGTAGCATAATAGGGACAAACACGGGGTAACTTAGCTACTGAATTTAGGGTATCTGTAGATGTGCATAACCTAATTGGTTACATGGTCACATGCACATTGTCACGCTACCAGTAGGAAATCAAAGCTCCAACTAAAATTCCAGTAGATGGAGTTTATAATTTGGGAACATAAAGTCATCCTGGCACACTATACACCCAACATTATTTGAAGTCTTGCTAAGAACTTCAGTGAAATTATAATTTATTCTTTAAGAAGGAAACAGAAGATGGATTTACAGTTTGACATAGAATTTTCCATTCAAAACTGGGTCATATCTTACCCTATCCCAGGCTGGGCCTTAGTCTGGTAGCTCACAAGATGTGCAGGTGAGCTCAGTGGGCAAAAGATTTATTTTTCAGTGTGAAGAGTCCATTTGAGTTAGCTTGATGCAACTGAAAAGCCCCATACAGAGGAAGGCAAGCTCATTTGAAGTCATGCTGGCTGTATGTGGGAGGGAGGCCCACTGCAGCAGGATCTGGCAGCTCACTGTGAAAGGCTAGGAGAGCAGAGACAATTTCTCAAAATATGTAGGATTACTGGGTAAATCACATAACCTTAAACTGTCCAAAAATGTAACATGAATGTGATGATAGAATAATCACCGCAGCCCATTGACGTAAAGAGGACAATGTACAGGGACATACCAACCCTTTGGAGCACAGGATGCAGAAAAACGTCTCCACGCAAGGGGAAAATGAATGGTTGGAGTCTTATCTAGCATGATAAGAAGCATTTACTTCTGAAGAAACTCTTAAAGGACCAATTCTCTAGTATGCACTTAGTTAGGGAGTACTAATTTGGCAATTATTTGCAGTGAAGAATGTGGCCATTAATGGGCCAGTCTTGGTGCCACTGGAGAAATCTCATAATGGCTAAAAGGGTGACACAAAGGAAAACATGGGAAGATGAAGCAGGCCATGGGACCTTACAGGAAAGATTTCCAAATTACACAAGAAACATATGAAACACTCAAGTGTTCCTCCTGCTGCTGTTATGAAAGAGGTATTTTTCATGTATGTCTGAGGAACCCCAAACAAGCTTCCCTCAGCCCCCAGTATTTCCCTTACCCTCCATGCATACGGACACACATCCTTCAGGACAGCTTCCTATTCATGTGCAGAGGCTTTCCCTGGGACGCTTGTCCCGTGAAATGGTAATCCCCTTTCTTGCTGTTTTACTGTTTCAGTCTTCAGGCAAAAAAAACATTGATATTTCATCTGCTCACGGTAAACACAAATGAGAGGTGCACTTTTCAAGCTAACAGGCAAAAATGCCCTTACCTGCTGCCTATCTCTATGGCTATTAAAGGAAGATGTCTGCTGCTATCACATGGTGGCTGCCTCAGACAATGACGAATTGCAAATAAATTTGTGCAAAGCGCAGAGACTGATCAGGATGTAGAACAGCTGGGATTCTTCTCATAAATTGCTCATAACAAATGGCTGGGCCACCTTTAAGTCATGCCATGGTGAAGTGGATATTTGTTGAGAGAAATGAAGGTAAAGACAAATGGTAAAATTCTAAATTTAAGAAATTTAAGGAAAAAGAGGAGATATAATTTATACATACTTTTCTGGACTTAGTTATCTATTCCTACGTACTTACATGAAGAAATAGGAAGTGGCCAACATAAAACCTGCAGAATTCTTCAAACAGCCTTTTAACATAATATGCAATTGTTGGATCTAAACTGTAGTCTGAAAAACTATTTAGATTATAAAACACAGAATGCAAACTAAGGCAATAAACATGTAAAGATAATGTTTGTCGCTAAAATCTTTCCACGTTATTAAAAATACAACTCATCCAAGAGTACATTTTCAAACTCTTTTGCTCTGTGATTTATTATAGAGGCCATCATAATCAATTACTTTTAATTAATAGAAGATGGAAACATTAATTGGTCTTATTTAAGTTTGATTGTATTAAATGATTGTACCAGTGATCAAAAATGTATTTCGAAAGGGAGTTTAGGCTAATATATCAGCAAATGAGGCGCTATAAACATGATTAATATGCACATTAGACTTTCCTTATCACTTTTTGTTGGCAGTTTTTATCCGGTCACAGCTGAAATTCCATTGAGTTCTTTCTCCTTTTGTATAAAATACAGATTATGTGGAGACAGCCGTCTGAGCAACTGGAGTTTCATCTTGTATGGCCATTAATTATTATTGCTCCTTTAGTATTTCTTATCTATCACAGAGATGTAGGACTGTATTTTTATAGACATTTGCTGGTAGGAGAAAAACAGGCTTTCGTGTGATGGCGCCTCAGCATTTTTTCATTGGAGAAAGGATCAACGCCACATTTTGCACATCTGTGAAAGAAGGAATAAGACGTTTACAGCTGTCACCATTGTGGAGGTGTGTATATTTGGTCATACATACACCAGATAATTTGATGGAAGATATAGCCAGCCTTTGTTGCAATGTTTTGATTTTTAACACATCCACAATTATTTTGTATTTATTTAAAAGGAATCACATGCAATATGATTTTTTTAAACTGAATTATCCCTGTACTTGGGAAAACTTAAGAATATGTTGCTTTCCTGGCAGACTGCTAACCTGGAAGTGTTGCTATGCACTGTGTTCAGCTTTATTTTCTTATTTCAGTTACTCCTCTCTACTCCCAGGGGTAAAACTTACATTTAAGAACAGAAGTGTTCAGTCAGCCAAGCCAGAGACCTGTTTTTACTGCAGCCAACTGAAATACCCCACTGACATCACTGCCATGAAAGAATCAGCTGCAGAACAGAGAAGGTGACTTCAAACACTCCCTGCTCCCAGTAAGAATCCATCTGGGGCCCTCATTGCTCCAACATACCCCAAACTTCTTACTTCCAGCCTAAAGCTGCCCATTGCCAGTGTAGGCCCTACTTGTCCTAGGGCCAACATTTAACAAAAACAGTAATAACCTGATCAGTCTTTTTTGACAAGGGATGTTCAGTGCATTATATACATCTTTAAACTAGACTGGCCTATGAGCAGCAGGACGTGCAACATGCAGAGGTAGACTTAAACTCCTGTATACACTTGTTTCTGTCTGCACTCACAGTCATTGTTAGTAGCTTCTTGAACTGTCTACAGTCCAAATTTTCGGCATAACCATCTCATGGCAGTGAGTCATACTCATCTGGTGTCCTTCTAAAACCCAGGCATCTCTCCTCCTCCTTCCCTGCTGAGGAATTCCCTGTTTATATTAGAAATTATTATTAGTCTGCACATGACTTCTTTACCATTTTGTTTCTCCTGTCTCTAAAGGACACCTCATTTGCCTTATGTGATATTTTGATTCCTCTCTGTACTAGTGGTTCCTCCTGACTTCATGTGCTCTACTTATCTCATTGGCACGCACCACATTTTTGTGTCAAGTTCATTATTGAACACACTGAGCAAGAACAGCTCTAAAACTGACTCAAGTTTACCATCAGCTTCCTCTGGTTTGCTACACCTCCCTCCCCTGCTAGCTTCTCACACTCCCCATGGCTTTTACTGAGCTCTGTCTTCTCAGGGTTAACTGAGTATTTCTGGTGTTGCTCTGAAACAAATTTTGCAATGAAGTCTGTGTAGTTTTGAAGGGATTGCTCCAGATTTAAATCAACATAGATGGCTGCAATGATTTAAATCAGCATAGAGACAATATTTTTCAGTTATGTTCATTCATTTCTGTTAACCTTTGTGCCTTTGGAGAAAAAAAAAAAAAAAAGTCTTTTTTCTGGGATTTGGCCAAGAGAACAGGTTTTTCTCTCTTTTCTCCAGTGGATATTTACAGTAAATATCAGTTCTTTTTTGTACTGAAGCAATAAGTGGGACATTGGTTCCAGCTACTCTTGGGAAGCCTTTGAGTGAAACTTGAGAGGATGTGACAGCCTGGATGCTGATGGCACCATACACAGGTAATGGTGCACCGAACAGAATTGGAGGTGTTTGACAGGCCTCCAGGACCCACTGCCAGATGCTGTGTAGAGAAGAGGGAAATGGTCCCAAAAAGGGACCAGGCAGTCTCTGCAGAATCACTGTCCCCAGCAGGCAGGCTCTGTCCCAGCCCCAGCACATGGACCTCCACTCCAATGCTCAGCAGTCTGCTTATATCCACCTCCTCCTGCATGGAATATCCACCTCCTCCTGCACGGAATATCCATCTCCTCCTGCATGAACACCAATGGTTACTTATTGATAAAACTATTTTGGAACAGTTTTTCTGACACAAATTTATCCTCTGTCTTTCTCAAGATAAAAAGCCTTCACAGAGCTGTGTGTCCAGGGACCTGATCTGCAGCAATGTAAAACAGATGCCTCAAATTAGTGGGTACTTCTTCTTTCAGTCTTTGTGTGTCTTTATATCCTATTTGTGGAATGGATGTTTTTTACTTTTTTTTTTTTTATTTTATTTTATTGCTGTCCTTTGGGGCCAGGGTGAAAATCTGATTATATATCTGTAATTCTAGAAAAATGTTCAGATTTGAATACTGAGGAATAAAAAGTGGCTTCACACAGGAAAAGATATTTAAAAACCCAAAATGATTAATGAAGTGAGCAGTATACAGTCGTGTGTGTATTTAGGGGGAATAAATGTCTCCTGATCATGATGTCTTTTTAACATCATCTATTGTATGTAATTCAATGCACACTGCCTCACTCTGTTCGAGACCTGCAGTGAAGTGCAATTTTCAGAATTTCAGTCAGAAGTTTAGGCCAAACGTTTACTATTCTAGTTATTGCCTCAAAAGTTACAGGTGATACTAATTGAAGAGTGGTGAAGCACTGAAACAGGCTGCCCAGGGAAGTGATGGAGGCACCATCCCTGGAGGTGTTCAAAAAACATGTAGACATGGAACTTCAAGACATGGTTTAGTGGTCATGGTAGTGTTGAGTTGACAGTTGGACTTGAAGATCTTAGAGGTCTTTTCCAACCTTAATTATTCTACTATTCTATGATTCTATGATGTAATATTTGCCAATATATTTTTATGGTTTTGATCAAGTACTGTGCCAAGGGACACTTTATTTATAAGTACAACAAAATTGGTCCAAAAGAAAGGGGCTTTTTTAAATCTCTGAGCAATTCAAACTCAACTTTAAACATATTAATTACAACATCCATTACAACAGAGTTATCCTCGATTTCTAGGTTATTTCTTCCTGAAGTAAGCTACAGCAAGAATTCAGGCACAGGCTCAAAAACTCGCACACTATTTACCTTCACACTAGTAAATTGAATTGCATCATGGCATGGGCCCAGCCTTTAGCACACAGTTACTGTTACATGTCTAGCATTGCTTCTCAGGTGGTTTTCCACTTGGACCAGTCACTGCTCTCTGAAACAGTCCCTGGGTGCTGCTCAGTAACAAGCATGATCCAGACTTCATTGCCAATAATCAGTCTGCCAAAACAGCTGTCCTGTTTTGAAGGTAAAAGGTTAATAGTATTGACACAGTCAAATTATGCCAGTTGGCCTCAGGACAGCCCTGGTACTGATTAGTTTACTAGGATAGATGATTTATAGTGTATTCTGTTTGCAGACTTCATGCAATATAAATAATGCCCTTTTGCCAGTGGTGCAAGCTTCAAAGTGGTCCTGTTACTGAAATCACCTGACATCCAACTGCCAACAGTTTTTTGGAGCAATTAATAAATGCAGCAAATGTTCTGAACAAAGTTTTACTTTGCTATGGACCAGAGTATGTCTCCATACACCACATGCAAAGGTTTGAGAGCAGCCTTTATCCTAAAGTTTTCACATTTTTCTAAAAGCAGTTTCTATGACTGAATCTTTTGCTGTTCTCTAAAGAGCGGTTGTCACAGAGATTTGGCTCAGGAAAAACAAAGGGCAGGAAACAAAAAAATAGCTCTAGAGAAAGATTGCTGAAAGAATTACACTAATACTAAATAATGAAGAAGAATGTAAACAGATTATAGATATAGAGAGCCTGAGATCAACTAATGGCTGAAAAAATAGATGACAGAGATAAAAAATGATAAGACTTGTCAGAAAGAACAAAGCCTGTGTGTGCATCATTCAGATTAAGGAATCAGAGTCAAAAGGTTAAGTGTGAGCAACAATGAATATGAAAAATGGGGAAAAAAAGAAGTAAAAGGCAAGTTTGTTTCATAAATCAGTTCTAGTCTAACATTGCTGTAGGAAAAAAAGAATGTGTTGAAGTCTGTTAAACCAGCAGACAGCTCAGGCTGGACATCAATGTAACATTAGGAAAGGTATTGGCATTTTCAGCAGCAGATAAAAGTGATGTAAATATTGACCTCAAGTTACCTATCAGCATGTGTTTTGTCTCATGGTGGGTGCCAAACTGATTTTCACTCTTATAGCCCATGAGTCTGGAGAGTTTTTTAATATGACCTCATGCACAAACAAGTTTGTGGATCTAAAGACTTTGATTACTCTATAGAAGAGGGATGAAGAAAAGAGGTTCTACTGTGTCTGTAGTGGGTGGATGCTAGCCATGAGAAAAGGGTTCAGAACACATAATTATGCAGGATGTGCCTGTAACATCTGTTCTCTTTACTGCAGGAAATTCTTCTGAGAGAAGCTCAAAGTGGGTAGTAGATATCTGAAAGCACTTCCAGTTTATTGGATAAATATGGAATGTTTCTATATCTGCCATTTTTAGAATGAGCAAAAATACATTCTAGACAATTACCAGCAACAATACCTAAATTTACAGTGCTTTCCTGTTCTAAGTTTAGAGATATTGTAGAAATCTGCTCCTGCTAGTGAAGACAAATCCAATTGGTTTCAGTTTACATTATGAGCGGGACCTCTACATATTCAATGTCTCCACTTCAGGATCCAGAGCAGGGCACAGTCTGTACTTCAAGTGGTTTGATCCTGTCTATTCAAATGAAACCATTTTCATCCCATTTGAAAGGATTAGCTATTCACATGCCCTTCATCAGTGGGGTATAATGTAAAAAAGGCCTATTTATTCTAAAATGGGACTGATCTCTGCTCATAAAATCTCCCTGAAGAACTACATGATGACTTGTGCACAGGGGCCATAAAGATGCCTTTTCTGTGACTAATGCAGAACAAAAAATGCTATTCCCTTTCCAAATATCCATAATCCACTGAGATGCACTTGTAATGCTACAAAGAGTACCTAAGAATGGTCATATTAGTATTTGGACAGGGTTTCCTCTGTCTCAGCTTCTTGTCTCTGGTGCTTACCATGGGTAGACACCCAAAGCAGGGTGTACCAAAAGGATGAGAACATACTGATGCTTTCACCAGTACACCAGCTTCCAGCTACTTGTGACTTTTAAGTTTCATGGGGATCCTTTTACCATTAATATGTCTAATTTTTTTTTTTTTTTTTTTAACTCGGGAACATTTTGGTATCCTCTATGTGCTGTTGCAATGAGTTGTATAGTGTAATGACATCCTCTGGTGGGTTGGCTGTGTGGCATTTAACTCCAGCTTGTCCATGGTGAAAGCTCTGGAAAGAGAAAAATCCTTCAGCATCCTCTGTATCCCAAGTCCCTTTCTCCTCTCTGCTTACTCTTGTCCTCTCTCTCTGCACTATGGTGGGTGCTACATAGCCCCTTTCCACTCTTACAGTTGTAGTAATAATTAGATTAATTCGGTCTGTATTATGTATGTAGCTATGTGCAGTTTGCTTAAAGCTAATGTTCTATGCTTGGCATGGGTTGCAGCATTATTCATTTCTTCGTGGTTTTCTTTGTGGCATTGTTTTCCTTCACATCCTCAATGCAAAATAGTTTGGCTTTACAGTGCATCTCTGAAGTGAATATTCATGGCCTATAATTATCTGCATTTACAGCAGAGAAGTTGAGGCATAGAGTGTAATGCTTACATTTGCAAAATGCCTAGCCTGGGCTGGCCAGTTCGAGTCATGCCATGCCTAATTTTTCCAAAATGTTGTATTGGCTTGACTGAAAACTATGTTTGTGTAGAAACAACAGTGCTACACAGCATGATTGCACAACTCTGACTGGCAGCTACCAATGAATTCCTACTGGTTTTAGACATCAACCCATAATGGATGTGATCTCACATTTGGTGACAAGAATGACAGGAAAACAACATCACCAACCAAGTAAGTATGGTGCTTAGCATTTTAATGCCTGCTCAATGTGACTCCATCTACACTTCAGTGCTTGGAACTTTTGTGAACAGGGCTTCAGTTGTCTCAAATTCAGGACAGAAGGCAGTGCACAGATGGTTCCCATCAAAAAGCAAGGGGACTCAAGGAGAAACTTGCAGCCTTTCCATAGCAGTCCTGCAGTAAGGACTGGTGTGGAATCCAATGAAGTGACTTTATCCTGAAGCTCCTTTATCCTGAAGCTCCTCTTTCTTTTCTTTCTTGATTGCATTTTCTGCACTAGATGAACACAATGACCCTGAAAATCCCTGATTCTCCCCCTGGGTGCTACCAATGAGTACCAAAGTAATGGTTTTGAGAAAAGAAAACACATTTTAAGGTTAAGCATTATATCACGCAAAAGGGAGGGATATTGGGATTGCTTGGGTAATCTTAATTCTGTCATTGCCTAACTTCAGGCTCATGATTTTGCAGTTCTTTGTGGTCTCGAAATAGGCATTCTTGCTCTCTCTTCACACTGCTGAACGTGTTAGTTACACAGCTGACTGAATGTGGACAAGGTGAAGCACACCCAGTAGAGGCTGTGTGTTCAGGATGTTTCTTACAGCAGACATAAAAATAGGTGTTTTCAGAAATATGTCCTTCTGTGACTTGTGGAGAGACGTTCACAGAAATATTGCAGGATATACCTTTAGCAACAAGGCAAGGTCCCTGTCAAATGCTATATCCCATCTCAGTGTATGGCAGAGCTAAGTTTTCTAAACCAACTTGTTATAAAATTTTCTTTCCTGACAAAGCTACTTTTCTTCCTATCCTCATTTATAAAAATAATGGAACTATGTTTGCTGAATCTCTCCCAAATGGATCAACCCAAGACAACATCCAGCACAGAAAGTTTCAGGACAAAAAGTTAAATTTCAGAAGCATATAAGCAAGTGAAAATGGAGTCTTTTAAATGAGAGATTTGGGCAACCACAGATGCCAGATCTATCTGTGAAGAACCACAGCAATTGAAGTATCAACTGCAAGTAATAAAAAAAAAGGCTTATTTCTGGCTTAGAAGAAAGAAAACCCTCCACCCTGCATTCAAGGAAAGTAGGTTTTATTTCAAATGCTAAAATATATAAATAGAATAATAAAATCACAGAATCATAGAATGGTAGGGGTTGAAGGGACCTCTGGAGATCTTCAAGTCCAACCACCCTGCCAACTCAGGAACACCCAGGGCAGGCCACACAGGAACAGAACCAGGTGGGTCTTGAAAGTCTCTAGAGAAGGAGACTCCAAGAGAAACCTCTCTGGGCAACTTGTTCCCGTGCTCCATCACTCTCACAGTGAAGAAGCTTTCCCTCATGTTGAGGTGGAACTTCCTCTGTTTCATCTTGCTACCATTACCTCTTGTCCTGTCACAGGGCACAACTGAAAAGAGACCTCCCTCTTCTACCCGACACCCACCCTTCAGATATTTGTAAACATTAGTAAGATCCCCTCTCAGTCTTCTCTTTTCCAGGCTAAACAGCCCCACATCTCTGAGCCTTTCCTCATAAAAGAGATGTTCCAGTCCCTTAATCATCTTTGTAGCTCTCCATTGGACTCTCTCTAGTATTTCTCTGTCCCTCTTGAACTGGGGAGACCAGATAAATTGATGATATTTCTGTAGTACATGCACATTTGGATATAACATTTCAAATGAGAAGGGAAGTGGATGGAATAGTCTATCTAATTCTAGAGGGAAAGGGAAGAAGCCACATCAGTATTCATGGCACAGCAATCTTTGCTGGTTTTGGAAGCTGCTTTTGCGTGTTCCTGAAGCACTGAGCAGCCTTGCAGGACTGGAATTTGGAAGGGGATGGGTATGCCTGAACAAGTGGCTATTCATGTATTGTCAGGATCAAGCTGTATGAAGTGTCAACAAGTTACTGGGCTGCAAACCAGAGCCTGGATTCATCAAGGGACTAGTCAGTCATAATTAAAAGGGATTTAGAGTTGGCATCAGTTTGACAGAGGCCACAGTCATAAAGGCAGGCAGACTCCCATTCTTTGCCGCAACACCACTGAAATCTGGCCAGGTTTTGGAGCAGAGGCCCACCCTTTGCCAGCTACCACTGACAGGGCAAACATGCTCAAGAAATTGCTCTGTTTTGGGCAGCTTTGTTATGACTGTGGTTTGAGTTCAAGTGATCTTTACAAAATGAACACAGGACTGATGTACAATACAAGTAATGCAGAGTTACAGTCATCCTTTGTGGTACACATCACTCATCTGGAGACCAAGGGAGAACACTGTCAGGGATATTGTTAATACCTCTGAGCAATTACTAAGTAGAAGTTATAATTTCATGTAGTTTTTAATACTGTTTTATTATCTACCAATTTATTATGTGAAATTAACTATTTCTTTACTTTGTTTTCTTCCAGTCAGCAGGTATTAGGTTACACTTATTATGTGGAATGAAACTGACAGTTGATGTGATTCTTTCTGCTGTGTATGCTTTGAACGTTTCATCACTTTCTTCCCACACAAACTGGGGAGAATTTGTGGTAAGTGAAGTACCACAGAAGAAATAGCAGATAGAGAAAAACTGGTCTATGCAACAGAAACAGGCAGAGCAGAATTCATTTTTAAGCACTGAAGATCTATTGTACTTAAGCATATGTGAACGCACGCATACACAGGTATGTATTTATATCATACCTTTAATTATCTGCCAGATTTTATAAAAGACTGATTTTACTAATGAATTTGTGTTATTAGGTGGAGACAATTTTTTTCCTTTCAGATGAAAGCATGAACAGCAAAAACTGAATAGCTTCATAATAAATAAATAAAAAGCTCTTCCAGAATCCTGAAGAGATTGTCAGCACCATTAAAAGACATTATTTGGCTCATTATTTGATACTAGCTGGGTATCTGTGGGCTCAAACTCTCAATATCGTTGGGTGTGTTGGGATCTCCAGTCTTTGACATTGCTGACAGGCTTAAAGGTCATAGTTGCCTGGCATGGGAGTCAGGAAGAAAGAAAAGGTAGTGATCAGAGGTCAAAAAAAACCCTAAAGGACCCCTAAAGAAAGATGATTTAATTAAGTTGTTTAGTCTTAAGAAGAAAGGACATGCTAATGATTATCAAATATGTAAAGCACTGCTGTGAAGATTAAGAAGGGTTCTATTTTTCACATCCATGGACATAAAATAAAAGGATTAATACCTTGCAGGGAAGATTGGACTTATATGTTTTTAAAACTTGACACCTGAAAGGATACTGAAGGACTGGAAAAGAGGATCTTTAAACAAATATGTATGTCCAGGTGGCCAATAAGGCCAACAGCATCCTGGCCTGTATCAGGAACAGTGTAGTCAGCAGGAGCAGTGAGGTGATCATTCCTCTGTACTTGGCTTTGGTGAGACTGCACCTCAAATACTGTGTCCAGTTTTGGGCCCCTCTCTACAAGAAAGATGTTGAGGTGCTGGAGAGGGTACAGAGGTGGGCTACTAAGCTAGTAAAGGGTTTGGAACATGTCTCTTATGAGGAAAGTCTGAAGGATCTGGGGCTGTTAAGCCTTGAGAAAAGTAGTCTGAGGGTAGACCTTATTGCTCTGTACAACTACCTGAAGGCAAGTTGTAGCAAGGGTGGAGTTGGTCTGTTCTCCCTTGTGACAAGTGATAAGACAAGAGGAAATGGCCTAAAGTTGAACCAGGGAAGGTTCAGGATGAATATTAGGAAGAATTTCTTTACTGAAAGGGTTGTCAGGCATTGAAAGAGCCTGCCCGGGGAGGTGGTGGAGTCACCATCTTTGGAGGTGTTTAAAAGCCAGGTAGATGTTGTGCTTAGGGACATAGTTTAGTGGTTTTGATAGGGCTGGGAATAAGGCTGGACTTGATCTTGAAGGTCTCTTCCAACCGAAACGATTCTTTGATTTTCATGGCGATGACCTAGATATGGATAGGAGATTTATTTAGATGAACTCTTAAATTCCTTTCCTTATTTACTGGCCTATGAAACTTTCATTCCCATTCTATTTGCCTTACACAACACACAAGCTGGTTATCCCAGACAAATAACACTTCTGAATACAGGGGAAAAAATGGACTGTTACCCCTTCTAACAGAAATGATTCTGACCTAATCTCTCTCTCCCTCCTGTGCCTATCTGTAGCCATTTCTTCTTAGGGAGAGCCCTTTTATCTGGGCAGGTGTGGGCCACATACAGGGTACACATCTCCGGCCTGAGCTTCCTGAACTCTGCCAGTGGGTCAGGGCTGTCTACAGTTTTGCTGTGGGAGCTGGATTGTTGCAGCTTATACCCTGCAACACATACTGACATACTGGCACTGTTTTGATATTTGTGAAAGGACAAAATATGTCCTTAAAGCTGTGTGAGGGGGGGGAGAAGTTCAAGGAGGGAATCACACAAGAAGAGAAAAGGCAGAGAGCTAAGGAAATGCAATGAAATGCATATAGTGTTTCAGAGCAAGAAAGCTATTGCATTCATCTGAAACTCCCATCATTTTGCACAGTATTTCTTGCAGTTTTCCTGGAAGCTTTGACTTTTCTGAAGCAGCTTTCCCATAAGGAACAATCCACAATTTACCACTCGAGGAATGCTAAACAAAGACCTTAGCAAATGCAGCAGCACTACCCCCTCTTTTATTTATGTGACCCACAAGTCGAGGAAATAAATTTCCTTTGAACCAGTACAGTGTACTATGACCAGAAGGGGTTGTGCAGGCCATGAGAGCTGATTCAGGCCTCCAGGCAAACAAAACATGCATCTACCTCATGCAGCTCCCTGCCACCTCCCCGCAAAACTCTCTACTCCAGGCTTGCCTTTCCACCCGGTATTTGGTCTCAGCAGAGCCAGGCAGGTCAGGTGGCCAGGGCAGGCTATACTATGGAGGCTACGCTGGGGCACAGGGCAGGGCACAAGGTCCCAGGTGCATCCAGTATTCAGTGCACTGGGAAAAGCTCTCACCCCCCTGCAAGATGAGGATTATGTGTGTGGGCTGCTTTCATTCCCATGCCAAATACAATGGGAAGGTGATCAGGACTGCAGCAGTGGTGGCTGGAAGCTGCAGGGATGTCATGCTGAGAGAGAGGAGGCATCTTTCAGAGTTACCAGAAAGTACAGAGCTGAGCACCCTGTGGCATCAGTAAAACAGATGCCAATATGCTTGAGATGATGGATTCCTCAGAACCTGCTTATAAAACTTCTGATGATCCTATTTAAAATTGAGGCTGTTGGCAGTTATGGATGAAACCATCTTATCCTACACCCCAAATCTCACTGCTTTTATTCTTCTTGTCAAGCTAATAAATCCTTTTAGAGGAAACAATCCAAAACTTCATCAGCCAGCCCTGAGGCTTCTTGAAGCAATATGCATAACCAGGCACCACTGCCATGTTCCAGTGGAGAAGAGAGTGTGCCACAGTGCTTCTCATTTCTTCAAGGTGGCTGGACATGTCAAGGAAAGAAGAAAGGATAGAAGGAAGGAAGAAAAGAAGGAAGGAGTGAATAAGGAAAGGACAGAAGGAGGGGAGGAGGGAAGAAGAAAGGTAAGAGAGACGGAGAAAAAGAAAAAGAAGATGGAAGAAAGGGGAAGAAAGAGGATGCCAAAGGAAGGGAGAAAGGGGATGGGGGAAAGAGAGGGAAAAATAAAAGACAGGAAGAAACAAAAAGAGACAAAGAGAGAAAGAAAAGAATGAAAAGAAGGTAGTCAGGCATGGAAAGAAATAAAGAAGAGAAGTAAGAAAAGAAAGCATCCTGTTGCATGCAAAAAACCAGATACAGCAGTGGCAAAGAGCTGGGCAGAGTGGAGCCTTGCCTGATAATATCAGTTTACTTTTTAATTAGATGCTGAGCTTTTAAAGACAATGGAGTAGACATGATAAAGAGCAGGCTATTAAGTGTCCCAATTACAGAGCACCAAGAATCCAATAATTTATGTGCTGATAATCTCCTGGTAATCCTCCGGGTGCTGCCGGAGCATAAGCGTCCTGATTACTCCTCTGCTCTTACACGGATTTGTTCTCCTACCACTGCCGAGTTTTCCCGTTATGTTTGGCACAGCTCATTTAAAACAACCACAGTTACCTCACAGCCAAACCGCTGGCCTAAGTTTAGCTAAGATGAATAGGCAGCCGTTCATCTGCGACAGAGCCTTTGGTGTAAGTGTGGCCAATTAGTCACACGTTTGGTGTTCTAATTAGGCAACGCTGGGCCTTTCAGAAAATGTGCTGTTGATTTAGGTACTTCCTCAAACAATGCTAAATTGTGTTATGTGAAATTCAATTAGTCCTTTTCTAAATGTTTCCACATCTGTTATTCTTTAAGCATAAAGTGATGAGGAGAGAAGGAGAAGTGAAAAGCCAGAGTCTCCACTGGTGAAATATGTTAGGCCTCTGGGACCAGCCCTTTTTCCAGCTTTTGACCCTGAACAGTGATATACAGGAAGGAACAAAGTTGGAGAGCTATCATGGTGAAGCCCTTTAAAATAAATCATTATAGAAGAAATACTGCAACTGTAAGGGAACATAATCTCTTATGATAGCCATAAACTAAGCTTTGTTTGGAAACGGATGGCATGGGGAAAGCACCATTAAGCAAATGATTATAAATTCTGTTTTAAGAACTGCATTTTTTTATGATAATAGTGATATGTTTAAATCCCAGGATTAACCAAAAATACTTATAGAGCCAGTTTACTGTTTTGTGGAACAGCTTTGAGTTTCAGATTTTCCCTCTGAGGACTAAAAAGATGGCAAGACCTCCTGTAGAAAGCTTTGAGGGGGAAGGGACGGGGTGCATTTATTATTTCTGCTGCAGCATTTTGCAGTTTTTCTCCATGTTTGGAACAACAAAGAGCCACAATCCTTTTGATCCCTTGAACAAAGCACTCAGGCTTTCACTGGAGCTTTTTGGCGCTTCTGCTGACCTACAAGGCTTACATTTGCTCAAGGCTTTTCCCAAAATGCAGGCTAGCTGTGGCCACTGCTGTACCCATGCTTTTTCTCCCACGCAGCACATCAGCGTGTCGGCGAAGGCAGAGCAGTGATTTCTCCAGCATCGCAGCTCAGCCAAAACCCACAGCTGTCTAAAGGTGAAGTTGTACATGTATTTGATCCTTGTTACTGTTATCACCTTTTCACTGACCAACATTTCAAGCCTTATCTGTGGCTGGCAGGCCATGTTTCAGGTTTGTCAGAGTCCGGATATAGCCCATGCGGTTTTCTGATGATATATCTTGATAAGATTTGTGGAATGCGAGAGATGAAGTTGTCAGCACTGCTTTATGGCACCTCCGTACATGTCAGAAAATGAAAATATTTTCAGAAGCAATGGCGTTATTTTGACTGGTGACACAAACTTTTAAGACAACGCATGTCCTAGAAAATAAAAGAAAAAAAAAGAATGATGAACAATTTTTATTATAAAAGACAAAATATGTTCCATCCTGGAAAGGCATTAGGCTTGACAGAGCAACCAAATGAGAAAGTGAGCGAGAAGATTACAAAATGAAGCCTTTCTGTAGCTAAACTGACAAATTACATTTTCCATCTGTAATTACTGCCATTGCATAGACATGTCAACCTTGTAAATCAGGACCTTTAGGCCTTCAATTTTATTTTAAAAAAATTAAAACAAAACAAACAAATGCACAGAACCTGCTTTTCAGTGTGTATATTTGCCTTCAGATTCAATCACCACATTATCTATAAGCCAAACTGATCACGTCATAGGCTTCTAAAAAGAACACATTTTTTTTTCCCCAGATGATGATGTAATTAAAGGAGTGTAAAGCTTAGCAGATATTAAGAAACCCCCCAGTTACATGTTGCTTCACATGTCCATCAGGTCTGGCTGAAGTGCTCACCTTGAGTTAGAGCATGCTGCCAATTTTATTGATGGCATCCGTAGCTGCCAAAATTCAAGCATTATGACCTTACAAATAACATAATATTCACATATCATTGCTTAAAAAAAACCCAAACAAACAAAAACAAACAAACAAAAGCAAAAAAGAAACCACCAGGAGGAGGCCAGCTGTGAACTCATTCTGCATTCAGAAAACTTTGAAAGGTTTTTGTTCAAGAGATGAAGGAGAATTGGAGTCAAATAAATATTCTTAATAGTTGTTGGAATATTTCAGATATTTTTATTGAAAAATGCTGTTGCATCAAAGCCAAACTATTAGTAGCAATGCATATGTTTTTGGAAAAAATATCTGGCCTCTTCCAGAAAAATAATAAAAAAGAACTATCCAAGTCAGACCTTGAGCCTGTTGATACAAAAAAATAGAAGTTTTGGCAGAATCCTTTTCCTTTAAAATAGAGCAGTTTTGTTTCTCTTTCAAACTGCAAAAGTTGTTAGAAAACAAGATTGTTCTCTTGAGAGATGAACAAAAATTTTCTTTCAAATGCAAGCTAAAGGTGTTGGACCTGAAGAACAATTTCAGAATTTGATAGAAAGTATTAAAATAATAGCTTTTGTAAAAAGAAAAATAGTTATTAACATCTCTAAAAGTTATTAATTGTTGACAGAGAAATGTTCCACCTACATCTCATGAAATCTTTTAATTTGTTTCTAAATCAGATCAAGTGCATTAAAAGTTTCTCAATCGTATCTTCTTCCAGAAATATTATGCAACCAAAAATAACAAATCAACTATTTCCCTAAACAATAAGGCTTTTAAAGTTCACCAGACAATGATTAGGTTTAAATGGCCCTCTAAAACAAACAAGTGACCTAAATTAGAAAGACATCTTCTATTATCTGAAGTCTATCAGGCTGTTTATAACAACAGTGATTTTGTTTCATGAGATCTTGCTCTAACTTCCCATAGTCAACAAGAATCTTTGGAGGTCCCATGTGGCATGCAAATCCCAATCATCTTAAAGCTGTCCAATACTAGGCCAGATCTTCTATCTCATTTATTAGGTGATGACCATAGCAGAGGAAGACACAATCCAGGGAGTTCACTTGGGTGAATAGTGAGGGCAACTACTAAAATGACTTGTTCAATGGCCACATGTCTTGCCTACAGATGCATTTGTATTTCTGTTATCATGAATGAAATTATAACCTCTGGCATTATTTGCAGACCAGCATCCCAACATCCTGTACCTTCTAAGAAAATGAAGCCCCATATTATTTTGAAGTTCAATACACTTAACACTTTTCCAGACCAGGAAAGTACATGTTTTCAAACATGTACTTTCATGCATAAAGCATGTACATGAAAACACCTGAGAGGAAAAGAAACTATTAGCTGAGGAAGACTGCATGAAGCCAGCAAATTGTCTGGGAGTGCTGTGAAGGAGAAACTCCCACCTTCAATGCTCCTGCAGTATAAAAGCACGCTAAAGGCAGAGCTGTTCCAGCGCTCCCTTCTTACCTGGTGTCAACTGAGTGTCCATCCCAGCCACAGAAAATGTCCTTGTATTAAACTCTTCATCTAGGACCAGAAGTACATCAATCTTCATCTTCTGAGCTGATAGCTGCATTCCTAGTCCAGGCACGTTGAGCCTGAGCCCTCCCAGCATGGGGGAGTACTTGGGTTTCCTGGAACTGGCTTTTAATGGGGAATAGATTGGCCAGATGAGATTCTGGTTTTCATCTCTTATGTTAAAACAGGCCTCCACATCCGAAAAAGTTTGCACTTGGCTTTGAGCTGCTTTTATCACAGTTTGTGTCTGTATTTTAACCCACGCTTTTGCCTATGGTATATTTTTCAGGCAAAGGAAAGGAGCTCCTGTCTTCTTGTACCCCATACAGTTGTCATGGAGTGGATGCAAGTTGCTTTCACTCCCGAGACCCTCAGAATTTAGGCTGGGCAGGCATGTTCCTTAGTTAAATCCTTTTAACTGTTCATACATCTATCTATTTTTCATTCAGGCAGTCATGAGGTGAGCAGTGGCAGCTCTCTGCTCTTCTCAGACTCCTGACTCTCACCGGCATAATCAAAACCACTATTCACCCCACTCTGGGTGGCCAAAGCACCTCCTGTCTCACTACATTCTCTTATCTTGTCTGAGGGCCCAATGTCATATGTCTAACTTCAGCCTATGGTCTCCAGGAGTAGGCATGACAGATAAGGTCTGAGAAATTGCTGTCGTTAGAGATGTGGCCATTTCTTGGCTGCTGTGCCAACGATCATCCCATGATGGATGGGGACATCAGTGATGAGATGCCAGCTCTGCCCTACTGCACCAGAGCCCAGAAAGCTGCAGTCCTAGTCTCCAGGTAGGTTGCCCATTTATAACTGTGCAATATAAAAACTAGATTTTCTTCATATATTTTTTTCTTGATAGCCCCTGTGGCTGTTTCCTCACATATGGATTGTACCATTTATGAAGAAAAGCTGCTATTGTTTCTTCTTCCGTTTGTTTTTTGGGGTTTTTTTTAAGTTGAAGCTATATGAAAAAAAAAAAAAGTTTTCTGAGCAATGAAGAGCATTGCAGGAATTCTTCAAAACAGGTGCTTATGCCACCCTGTTCTGTTAAATTAGTGAAGAGGTAGTTTGAACCCACAGACTGACAAATACTTTCGTACAAGCCTTCTACCAACTGAAACAGAGTCTCCTTTACATTATGCAGGTTTTTTTAAGACTTTTTCCAGATGCTGTCAGCAGCAAGAAACCTTACATCCTTTTAAAGTGGGATAAGCCTCTTTGCTCAGCATTTCTAGATCTGTCCTTAGATTTTCTTTTCCTAAATACCTTTACCACTAAATAGCTTAACAGGTTATATTCCCTGCTCGCAACAGTAGAAAAAACCCTCTTTGTATCCTTGCTGACAGGCAGGAGCTTGTCCTCCCTATACTCTGCCCAAAAGCTGTGTCACCAGGTTAGCCTGGACCTGATCCCAAACTAATAGGAGCAGCTCCTAGTCGGGCTTGTGAACCAGAGCATATTGCTGCGCTCACTGGGTCTATGGCACTGCTGGGTCTGAGCCAGCACATGGCTGGCTGCATCACACCTCAGGCAGGGCACGTTTGCCCCTACTTGCAGCAGACCGTGCAGACCAGTCTCCTGTCTATGAGGGGAATGGCAAAGATTTTACTTGAGGTAAAAGGGAACCCATTATCAACTTCAGAAAACAGACCAAGAAACTTATCTACAGACTATTAACCAAATCCTGTAGCACTGTATAAGCTTCTGATGTTCACATTATAAAAAAGGATATTGAAAAACTGGAGAAGGTGTGGAAGAGAGATGTAAAAATGATTCAGAGACTGGAGAAAGCATCCTACACTGAAACACTTAAAGAATTCAATCTGTTTAAGTTATCAAGAAGACTGAGAAGCCACTTGATTACACTGGGTAATACCTTCACCAGGAGGAACCAGTAGGTTACTCAGGCTCCACTTACTAACAGAGCAAAGAAAGACATGACCAGAACAAACTGCTGGAAGCTTGGGAGAAAGACAAATGCAAACTGGAAAGAGCAATTTTTTTTGTACTGATTATCCTTCAGAAAAGACTTACTGAATAAGGTGGGAGATAGTCCAGCTTTTAACATCTTTAAATTAGAACTGAATGCTCTCCTGAAAAATGTACCAGTTACTGGGGTCAGGAGAGAAGTAGCTCAATAAATGACAAAATCTGCTTCCCCTTCACACCCAATAACGTCTACTGTGGCTACTCTCACTGGCTAGTGAAGGCCAAAATCTTCATGTGGGCTCTGACAGACATAATCCTCATGCCTAAGGAATGCTGAGACTAACCCAGGCACACAGATTGTTCCTGCATTTGGTGGCTAATTAGGAAAAAGATATGCAAGATAGGTATTTTGAGAGCATGATATTTACTGAAAAACAGTGGAAATATGAGGGACATTATGGACACCTAGGATATCCAAAGACCATTGAACTGACTATCTGGCTGTAATGAATAGCCCTATGGCTAGCTACAGATTGCATTCTCATCCAAAGGGCAAGTTCCCCACTGAAATTAAAGTGAGGGGAAGACAGGAGAGGGGAAGAGGAACACAAATCCTGTGGTCACCATCCCATTGAGAAGGAAATGAGAACAGCACTCACACCTCCAGGGCACCTGTGGGCTATGGGAACACAGATGAAAACCTGAGCCACAACAGACGATTCCCAAGCTCTGGTTTTAGGAAAACTGTGAGAAAGGCAGGGAGACATGATGAACAGGACCGCCATGGCAGGAGCATAGTGGAATACTGGTGAGTTGTGCTGGGTGCACGATGTCCCTTGGAAAGGCACAGCAGAAGCACAGCAAATCTTTGGGGGTCTTTACTTAAACTCTTTTCTTTAAAATAAAGCTCTTTTCCCATTCCTTTGGCTGAAAGGCTGAGACACTGTTTGTATTGGGGTACAACAAACCTCCCAAATGCACAGGAGGGATTCTGGATAGACATGCATGCAGGTGTAGGTATCCGAGTTGCCACATCACCCTTGTGATATTGCAGCTCTGCAGCTACTTTTTGCTCTGAGGAACATCTGTGCAGTTCAGGTCTGGGCAGGTCTCCGCAGATGAGGACGTTCAACACACTTTCTTTCCCCCATTCGCCAACAGATGGTGGCAGAGAGAGCCCCTTTCCTGTCCAAAGCGTTCAGGCCACAGAGGCTGTGTTTCCTTTTAATTACCTCTATCTGAAAGACTACTGTATTCTGCAGCTTTTGTCCTTCCTTCCCGAGGCTGCTCACAGCAGTGGCACCGCAGAGCTCTGGGAAAGCATTGTGTGCAGCTAAAGCACGACAGCGCAATTTGGGGTAAAGATTTCAGTGTACTCATTTTCCACATTGTGCAGGAGTTATGTTCAGTGAAAATTATATAAATGTAGTGTACCAGCTCGTATATCATTTCCACAGAATGTTACAACCGTTCTGTTATGTAATAGTGAGCTAATAAAGTCAACCCAAAACTCACTATATCACTTTCTACATGAAGTCACCTCATTCATCCTTTTTCCCTTTAATTTAAATCTCATCTCTATTTCTACTTTTACCTTCCGAAGTATTTCTAGCACAGCATATTCCCAACACCCTTCTTATTTTACTGTGTGATCTAAACAATGCAGAATAACAGGGCCTGAAAATTCAGACTGGAAATATCATGAGAACAGGCTCTGTCAAGAGCTTTCCAGTATTTCCTGCTTCTGGTTGAGCTGGAAATACTCAAAGGGTGAAATCCTGGCCCGGATGAAGTCAATGGGAATTTTGCCATTAACTTCAATGGGACTAGAATTTCACTCTTGGTATTTTCTCCATGTATCCAGTCTCAACTAGATCTGGTGTGGTGTGAAAAGGAAAACTTTTCTTCTTTATTTTCCTTCCTCTTGTAAGATTTAATGCTTAAAAAATCTTGCATATTCGGGATAGATATAAACGTCAAGTAATGCCAAATAAGTTCCCTTGTTACACAAATGATCCATATCTTCTCTCTAAGCAGTTGCACATCAGAAACTGTGGTATTGCAAATATAAAATGATACAAAGATTAAGAAATGAAAGCTGTCTTCATAAATTAATTAGAAAGATATATTGGTTTTTTGTTTTGTTTGTTTGTTTGTGGTTTTTTTTGTTGTTGTTTTGGTTTGGGTTTTTTTGACAAAGCCTATATTGTAGATAACTGCCTTCATTTCAGGACCTTGATGCCAAAAACTTTTGAAGCTGGCAGTACGGTCATTGTTGTCTGTGTAAAATGTTTGAATTTTTGCTTTCATATGGAATTCTGCTGGCAGAGGCATTCATCATCAGTGAGGGAGGATTTGTCTTGTTTTTAACCCTGTACATTGTGATCTCTTCTTAAGATGGCATAAAACTTTCAACCTGACTTTGGGGAGAGGTGGAATATACTGTTTTATACATGCCTGCCACTATCTTCCAAGAGGTGCTTTCTAATTCCTTGCTCACCAGAGACAAACCATTACAGCAAGTCTTTCCCCTTCAAAAGACAAAGTCAGTTCTTTTTCTGCTAAAACCCCAACTCATTACTGTGCTCATTATTACATTAAAGAAACATTTTTAATTGTATGCTCTTTAATAATAACAGTCCCCCAAAGCAACCTGACCAATCTTGGCTTTGTCATCATAGTGGTGAGGATTCATTGATGGAGGACATTTCTAGAAATCTTGTTACGTTTTTTTTGTAGCCCCAGAAGATGTAGTGAATGTCTGACCAATTAAAATGTGTGCTTGAGCAGAAACATCATCTCTGGTTCTTTCCTAGAAATAAGAAGTTTTCTTCCATAAAAACAATAGTAGAAGTGCTCAGTTAATCCACAGCTATTCATTTTGTCTTCACTGACAACTAGCAGGCCTCCTAAAGCACGGCTCCCTCACTTCTGCAGTCAAAGCAGTCCTGCCAAGTGGACTTAGGCTGACACACTCATTCTTCAGCCTGTATTTCCTGATGCAAATAGTTTCTAGCTCCTTTCCAACAGCCAAATCCAATGAAGAAAAAAAAAAAGAGAGAAAGAAAGAAAGAAAGAAAGAAAAAGGGCTTTGTTCTCCATGAAGAAATCCACAGTTGCGGTCAGAAGCCCTGTGCACTAATCCAGGCCGTGAGGAAGGAAGGGAAATGCAGTCCACCACGTCCTGCCAGGCAGGCTCCCAGCCCTGCCAGGACTCCCTGACTCAGACCTCTGACCACCCACCTCATCCATCTGCACCAGCCTGCTGTGAAAACCTGTCCCTTCTCCAGGCCACGCAGAAGTCAAATCTAATTTTCTTCAAGGCAAACCAACAAGGAAGCATGCAACAAGGGAAAGACACGGTGAGCACATCTGAAGCACAGCTTTGGTCACCCTCATGCCCTACCAATTGAGCTTTGCAGGGCCAACGTGCCACATGGTCAGACCCTCTGAGATTCGGCAAGACTCTTCTATGTTTGCTCTGTCTGAAATGTAGTTGCAGTGGCTTTTCTAGCCACAGGAGGATAAAATGGCTTTTGTCATGTCTTCTGACCCTAGCTGCCCATATTACCACAGAAAAAGACTGCTGAAGACAAGGAGACCAGTGCCACAAAGCCTGTACAACCTGTTAATGTCTCACTCTTGCTCAGTTTTTTAGACAAGGTATCTCCTAGAGTAAAGTGTCAGTGCCACCCTCAGAGCAACATCTTTCCTGGTAGTCTCCTGTATTACCACTTAGTGTTTGCTTTGATGATTTCAGCTGCAAATATTTTCTCACATTTTCTCTTTTCAGCTTGTTATATTAAAGCCAAAAGCCCTTGTCACCTGCCCCTCCCCACCAGCTTCCTCGGGGTCTGTTCACTGACCCCATTTGGTGTGTGGCAGTATCAGGTTAGGTCTCGAGGGTCTGCTTACTGGTATAAATTAAATTTTACCCAGCAGACTGTAACAAGGCCTTTGTTACCCCCTATGGTTTAAAACACAGGTTTCTTCACAACAGCTAGCAGGCTATTGACACACCTAATTTTTTAATTGGCCTTCGAGAAACTTCCACACATGTGCCAGAACAATCAATTTTCTATGTGGTAGGGTCAGGAAAGATTCCCCTCCCTCCAATAGTTCAACTCTTGAGCTCCTGATTCCCTCCCCACCCCACTTCTGCTAAATTATCCCCTTCACTGATGGTCACATAGAGCCCCCACCACTGTTGATATGCCTTGCCTGCAAGCCCAGAGATGGATGTTCAGCTTTGGGCTGAAGAAGGATTTCCCCTTCTAGACCAGATTTACTGGATCTTGGGGGTTTTCCACCTACCTGTGTGTCCTGGGGCATGACTTTTGTCCGGCAGGACTGCCTGAGATTGTTAAACCTACCTTGCATCCCACCAGCACAAGGGACTCCTATCCAGGAGGCACCAGGCCCTGGATTTCTTCTGCTGCTGACACTGAGCTCAGCTTTTTTAAGGTTGAAATGTTTACCTTAACTGACAGCTTTGGGCATGGTATAAGGTATTTGCATGAATCTTAGCAGCCTGAGGTATTTAGGAGGACAGGGTATATGATCCGTATAGTCCCTTCTGTCTTTAATTTCTAGGAAGCTATTATAGCGCCTTCCAAAAAGGCTCACGTCTGCCTGCCAGCACCACATTAGCATGACTACCGCTTTGAAACACAATAGCTGTGTCAGCTCAGTATCTGTAATGCATCCCCTGCTGTACTGTGTAGCTTTGCACACGCCTATGTGTCATTAATGAATCATCACGTGGGAAAGTGTTTTCATTATTCCTTGCTTTTCCAGCCCTGGCGTTACTTGGAGAACATGCAGCCTAGGCCACAGCAGCTGTCTGTCTCACTCTCCTTTTAGATTAAAAACGTTTCTTGTTGTTGTTTTGAAGTGCCCATTGAAGCGACAGGACAGAGAAGGATGGCTAAATCCAAGTCCCAATATCTTTATTTCAAGACTACACTAATAGCATCTAAGAATTTTTCTCTGCTGTAACTTCAGATAAGAGCGGTGAGCCTATAAATTCATTAGCGAGTAATGGAGCAACCTCACTTTATCTATGTCTTTTCACAGGACTAGGGTTTCATTCTGTGCCAGGAGTCATACATCACACTCAACATGTACGTCTCCAGAGCCAACCGAGAGAAAGTGCAGAAAAACTACTGTTAACAGGGGAGTAATTACATTCAGCATAAATTAATTATTGGTCACTCAGGACTGGTGGGAAAGGGCCACACAGACTGTATCCGACTGAGTTCCCACCTCTGAGGGGAGAAATATTTAAATATGAATCATAAGACAATATGAGGTGGGCTCTTTCTGGTCTACTGATCTTTAACTGCACGTATTTGCTAATATGACATGTGGCTTATTTGCTTTAACACTGTAGGCGCATTGTATTTTTTTAGGGCAAACATGAGTGATAGTCATTTGGGATAAGGGTCATTTCATAGCAGCCAGCATCAGACCCAACTGAGAGAAGCCAGGAGGGACTTTAAAATGTAATTCAGCCAAAAGAACAGGACACGGATCAGCAAGCAAGTGATGGAAGGTGTTCATGAGGAATTTAGATTACCACACACTGCAAATAAACCCTGCGAAGCTGGAGCAGCCAGAGGCCAGGGAAACCCAGCCGTCAGGCAGAGAGGAGCCCTCCCACAGGGAAAAAAAGATGCTCGGTGCACCCCGATCTCTTTGCCAAAACTGTTAGTGCCAGCTCAGGAAAGTCTAGTTGTGCTTGAACCCTGAATTGTCTAATTTGGAAAGGTGTAGGGGTGCATAAAATGATGTTAGGTTAGACTCCAATAACAAACCAAGAGATTAAAACTGCTCTTTACATGTATAACATAAAACTGTTTCATGTCCTGACAAAAATCAGGAAATTCAAAGTTAAAGCGAATCCTCATAAATGGAAATTCTTGCCATCAGGGGAAATAAAAAACATATCAAGATGCAAGTGACAGATGTACTGTCAACTGGGAACCTCAGCTTGGAATTTCCTGGCTCTTTTCCTTCAGTTCACTGTTCCTAAAACAATGTATTTTGACCAGGATTTATTCCTCTTCTTCTTTCTTAACAGATATTCATACATGTAAATGCACAGTTTCACACACACAACATGTGAATTAGACCTTATTTATTTATTTATTTAATGTTTTTCAAGCTGTTCATTAGAGAACTGGGTAGGAAAGTTTTCCTGTTTGTGAAGCCCCACATTTACTGAATCATAATGAGAGCAACACTCAGACCTACCAGCTATGTTTTCTCATAAAAAAGAAGCCAACAGCTGTCTTACAACAGCCTGGTGTTTGGAAATTCACCTGTAATATGAAGAATACAGTTTCCAGGCTCAGCTCCATCCAATTCAGGTTGGAGTGCCCCAAATAACTTGTTATTTTGGGATATATTGTCTTGATTTGGCCAGAATTTTCATGTCAGACCTCAGAAACCTTTAATTTTCATGAAAATACTGGGGCCAATGAACTGGCATTTTGTAAGAAAGGAGTGTTTTGTTGAAAAATTCCCAACCAATGCTAATTGCCCACACTGGAAATGACTGTAAGCTTCATGCAGGCTGTGGAGTTGGTCCATGTGTTCCTGCCAGTTACACTTCAGACAGAATTTCAAAAAGTGCTGCTCATCATGACCTCTGAGGCTTGTTTCTGTTTAAAAATATACACAGAAAAAAAATCCATTTTTTGCAGTGACTGCACTATTCTGCACTGTCAACTTTTTACTCCCTGCACTTCTGACACTGTGTCCAAATCCCTTCACTGCCAATGAAAAAACACAGAGTGGGGTTTTGCAGGTCCAGTTGGAAACAAACCCCAGCAGACAAGAAATCCTGCCAAGCCCCCATGGGTGAGCAATGGATGACCATTGCACCCCTCACGTCCCCTAGGACCGGTGGGCTGCGCCAGCAGCCCTGCACCTCACATGTGGTTGCAGACACTCCTGCATGTGGCAGCAGATTGAAATCAGATGGTGGGAGCTGCTGCGGGGCGCAGCCCTCCTTCTCACTCCTTGCTGGGCCACAGTCACCTCTGAGTGCAGCACTGGGGCATGCATCTGCCCAGGCTGCTCCCAGCCTAGCCAGGAGATGGGGGACCAAGCCCTGAGGTCGAGGCTTAAAATGTGGGCTTCTGCCTCAAAGGCACCAGTATTTGCCAAGATGGGGGAATGATGAAAGGCAGTGGACAGTAACAGTTTCAGCAATCTGATTTTAATCCATGGCTTGCACGTCTCCCAGATTTTTGAATGCCTAATTCCTTTTTTTACTTATTCCTCTGATAGGAGCCATCATTATTTCCAGCAGAAAGCCAGCACACTGACTGACCCACAACTCCTCCAGGAAAGTGAGCCTGGCAGCTCCAATCTAAGCCATCTTTGCTCATGAAGAAGTGTGGCTGCATCATTATTGTTTTTAGCCATTATGCAATGTTAACCACAGGAGGGTCACCTAAGTCGAGCTTTTTGCCTCCCAAAAGAGGTCTTTTTATTGTGTGAAAGGAGGCAGCTTTAGGATAAATTTAGATTTTAAACAAGTTTACAAAGAGCATCACACAGCTCAAATAAAGCGAGACTGATGGCTTTCCCCAATGACCATCACTAGAGAAGATTATTCTGGAAGAAAGACATTCTCACAACCTCATGGCTTCAATTTCTCAAGCCAAAGAGTGGAGAGAGATCCCATAGTTATTAAAGCAAATAAATCAAGGCTTGAGAGATCTTGTGCACGGAATTGGACAGCGTTTGCATTTTTCCGCCCTCAGAGCTTTAAGGAAGGGTTTTTTTCTCCTTTACCTCATCCACCTTGGGTATCTTAAAAGCAGGAAAGACACCCCTGGGACCCAGAGGGTTCTATTAGATGTAATTACAGTACCTTACTTTTAAAGGTTTAAAAGTGCATCTTTATGGGCTTATGCAGTCCTGGTAACAGTAACAGTGGTTTATGTGTTTGATTGACATAGAACATGCCTTGACATTAAACATTTCCTCAGCATTCAAGAACACTGGACCCTGTTCATGGCCTCTGCCTTGGTTTTGAACCTCCAGCCGACCACTGGCCCGCAGCCCTCCCATGACCCCAGTGCTGGTGCAGATGCTGTGACAGACCCCTCTAAAAGCAGTCACTGCCTCCCACTCCCAACAAAGTGGAAATCAGCTGATCCCGCATATTTTGCTCCCACCTTTGGCAACCCAATAAAGAATGTGAGCATCCAAAAAAGCCAAGTGGTTTACAGGCCACCTTTATAGGTGATGCTGAAATTCTGTTAAAGAATGGGATCTTTCCACAACTTCTCTGCTGACTTCTGTCCCCACAAGCTGCAATTTAATCACAGCAAATGTCAGAATCTATTGTTTTTAGCAGACCCTAAGTCCACTTACTCTTCTAAAGGAAAAAGGAGTGATTTGCTCACTTGAGCCATCAAAGATAAGAAAACAGGAGATAATATTTCATTGGGGAATTTGTGACAATTTAAGAAAAATCTGTCTGTATCTGTAACAAAGCAAACCCACCTTTTTTAACCTGAGCACAGGTTTTGATTAGCCCTATATGGTGGGTTTTGTCTTTTCTTAGATGAAAGCAAACTTTATGGAATATAGAGAGCCAATGCCTAATTTATATTGAGGGTATGCTTACCAGAAATGCAAAACTAGAGAATTTCCTTTATCCAGTCAGGTCACAAAAAAGTAAAACACACATCCAGCTGAAAGGTCCCATTTCAATTTTTTATTATCAGAATTTCATAATAAAAAGATATGGGGGGGGGGGGGGGAAAGGGGGGGGGGGGGAAGGGCAAATCAAAATTTCCAAGTGGAAAAGAAAAAAAAAAAAAAAAAAATAAACAAGATAAGGAAAAAAAAAAAAAAGTCTGTCTGCAGATAATTCACAAGTGAAAAAAGTTCATTACAAATGACTTGCCCTGCTGCAAATTTTTAGTAGCACGTGTGTACAGTACATCATAAAACTTCTACCCTTGACATATTTTAAGAGAATGCCATTACTGACTGGAACTTCAGTTGGCAGCTGGAATATTGCCAGGAACAGACTCTGAGTCTGTGTCAGATGGGGGGATTTCAGAAATTTCAGGAGGTGGGGAGGATTTACAACTTTGTTCCCCAGATCAAAGGAGGTTTAACAAAAAAACCCCCCAAAAGTTCATAAAAAAAAGACCCA